>CM059220.1:1807672-1860172 GCA_030347435.1 Clarias fuscus | reverse complement strand
GTTCAAAAATCTTGACGCCCCTAATTTCCTCATATTTTCCTTCATAATTTTAATACAGTTCTTTAGTGATGCTTTCATTTATTAAGGGAAAAAAGCTGTACAAACCTGCCTGGCTCTGTGTGAAAAAGTAATCGCTCGTAAACCTAATAACTGCTTGTGCCACATTTCAGCAACAACTGAAATCCAGCGTTGGCGAGAGCAGACAATGAGCCTTTCGCATCACTGAGGATGAATTTAAATACCGTTAGGCTGGATAACGTCTTGTATGTCTTAAGTGACAGATGTCTCTTCCAATCAGGGATGAGAATTAAATTCACAAACCTTACCCACCTTTACCGGTTTGACTGAATTGTCATTTTTTCCGTAATTGTTTGGATATGTTGTTGTGTTTTCAGTTTTGTTATTTTGTTTTCAGATTTTTCATTTTGTTTTAGATCTTTTAGCATACTCCACTTTGTCAGACAGGTTTTTATGTAAAACATTTCTTGCAATCATTGAAATGTGACATAAATAAATATGCCAAAAAAAAGGGGGTGGGGGGGGGGGGGGGGCAAATACTTTTTGTCTATGCAGGATGTTTTTGTCCCTCATTTTCGGTCCAGTCCCTGTACCTGAACATGTTTTTTGTTTGTTAAGCCACACTGTGACCTATGAAACATTCAATCATTAAAAAAAATGTAACTTACAGTAAGACCTGAGCCAGTGAGAAACAGGTGCAGATGATGGCAGATGATCAGGAGGTGATTAGTTCACTGCTGATGCTGAGTGCTGCGGGGTTGGAACAGACGAGAGGGGAAACGAGGTCGCTGCTGCTGAGGCTGTGACATAAACAACTGCTTATTAAATTGTATCTTTCGGCACTTTGCAATAAAGCATTATCTCCCTGTTGAGTCTCAAGGTTTCTCCTTATTACCATCTCAGGGAGTTTTTCCCTCATCAGGGACCATCTGATCATTCTGATTCATAAACATTCACATTTCATACAAATTTCCATAATTTTCTTATGATTGTGTAAAGCTGCTTTGCGACAATAACAATTGTTACAAGTGTTATACAAATAGAATGGAATTGAATTGAATTGAGTTATGATGTCATAGTTCGTCTTGCACTTTGCACTAAATATACATTCACCGTACACATCCTGTGACTGTGACCAGACCTAACTGTTATCTTTCTCTTCTCTTCTTTCCCTCCCGCTGTCGCTCCCTGTCGAGCTGCACATGGCGCTCATGAGCTCCCAGTGATCCAGACCCGATTTGCCCTCCGGACCTGTCTGATTCAGACTGTTGCCTCACTTCTGGTTGCTTCTGTTATACTGAACTTCCAGCCTCCTAACACACAGTATGAGTGCAGATCAATCCCTGCGATGCATTTTTAAAGCGCTATATACTGTAAAAAAAATTTTTTTTTTAATTTACTATATATTTTCTTAAATTCAAACTCAACTAACCATATTATCGATACTACGAATCATACTGTACTTATAGCTGCAGGCTGATTCATCCATTAGGATGTAACTGTAGCAGGTGGATTTATAGCGTTTTGCAAATTCACACCGATGTAACACAAACAGCTGCACACAGCATTGCTTTATTTCTGATTGAGTCTTATGATTTCCCTCTGCATAACTGTTGTTCCTGCTGCTTTCAGGTCATGTGACTTCTGACTTCTATTTAGCTTCCTTCCTGCTAGTCCAAATGCGTGGTGTGAAATCTTACGCTTAAAATAGAATATTTATAACAGCATAGTTTAGAGAGCTTCAGCTTGTGGAAGGTCGTTCTAGTGATACACACACGCACGCACACGCACACACACACACACACACACACACACACACACACACACACACACACACACACACACACACACACACACACAGAGACTTGCTGAATGATAGACAGTATTTCAGTAGTGCTTCTCTCTCTCTCACACACACACACACACCCACACACACACACACTGACAGATGAGTATGCACACAGAATAAAGACAGTTGTAGACACAGAACTTCTCTCTCTCTCTCACACACACACACACACTGGCAAATATGAAGCCGTGCACATGAATATTGTAAGGAGGAATAATTCAGGAATTCATTTAACAACTCATCTCAGAAGAGGACGCTTTTGTTTGCAGCGGCACAGAATTAATTCTGATCTTCTGCCTCTTCAATTTAAGCTCCACTCCTGATTTCAGCTCTGTTTGGGTTGGTAGATGATGTGTTGGTGATTTCAAATATTAAAAAAAAAAATGGATAGGTTACATGCTGGAGCTGTCCAGCCTGAGTGTATTTTTGTCCAGTTTTTGGGTTTACCCCCCAGCACCGGTCCGCCTCTGTCCATACTGGGACCTCTTTAATCCAGCTTGGGGCTTTTTCCTTCCAACCATGAGCTTCTTCCCTCACACCTGTAGCCTTCTCTGTCCAGCCAGGAGCTTCACTCTAGCCAGGGGCTTCTTTAATGTACCCTTTGGGGTCTCTTGTACATCCTTGGGCTTTGTCAGTCCAGCGAAGGGCTTCCTTATTCCAGGTTGGGTTTTTTTTTTCTGTTTTCCAAAAATAAGACCATAAGACCACATACAGTATGTCCATTGTGGGACATTTAAATCACCACAAACAGAACTGCAGATTGATTTAATCCATTTTGACCAAACTATACCGGGAGGGATTCATAGCATTTTGCGAAACCACACAGAATTCACACTGATATAACCCAAACAATTTTAACATTGCGTCATTGCTTATCGAGCCTTATCATTTCTTTCTGTCTAAATATTGTCCTCTGTCCGGTCTATTTGTTCAGTTGATATATTTATCCAAAGTGTGGGGTGGGGGGGGGGTTGTTGGGACTTTTGTTTGTTGTGTGACTAGCCATGTGCTTCTTCTGTCTATCCTTGGGAATATTTTGTCCAGCCCAGGATGACCTCTGGACATCCTGTGGCCTTTTCTTTCCTGCCTGGGACTTTTTTGTCTAGTGTACAGTTTCCATCATGCAGCGTGGGGCTTTCCATGTCCATCCAGAAGTTACTTTAGTTTGGGATTTTATCCACCCGACAATTTCCAAATGACTTTTGTCAAACATAAGGCCTGTCCCGCCTGCAGCATTGTTTGTCCATTTTTTGTTGTCCGTCTCCATCATCCAGCCTAGGGACACTCTTTTATTTATTGGGTTATTTTGTCTGACCAGCCTGGGGCATCTTTCATTCATCTATTGGCCTCCATTGATCCAAACAGAGCTTGGAGCTCGCTTTGTCTAACTATGTGCTTCTTCTGTCTATGGCTGTTCAACCTGAGATCTTCATTCCAACTATGAAATCTTTTCCGTTGAGTTTCCATGGACCAGCCTACATATGTTTACCTGAATCTAGACTCAAACTGACAATAAACAAACAACAAAAAATTGACACTATTAAAGGCTAGGACCATGGGCATGACCATAAAGTACAGAATACCATACGCTGAAACTCTACTGTTTAAGACATGGACAAATATTAGCACCTTGATCTGGAGCATATGCCACTCAATGATGAAGATAAACTCATCCAAATCTGAGTGCCAGAACGTTTGATGAGAATGCATAACTCAGACAAGAATTTATAGTCACACATACGTCCAAAATGAAATGAAATGCAAGCGTCGGATCTGAATAGTTTTGGCTCGGATTTCAGATACAACCTTGAACCTCACTAACCCTTTGGCTAACACTGTGAATAAAATCAGATGCAGTGTGAATCATATTTTATATTTGTTTTATAGTCATTCAGGCCTATTAGTGGCTTGAACATCTGGCAGTGTCATTCACATTCATTTTTTAATTTTTCATTCAGGATCCATCTGAGATAAAAAAAAAAAAAAAATCTTTTAAGAGTTGCAGTGTGTGTGCGTGTGTGTGTGTGTGTGTGTGTGTGTTTTCTGGGTCGTGTAAGGTAATCTTCATGCTGTAAACATCAGTGATGAATGCTGCGGGATGTTTCTGCATTTATTTATTTATTAATTAAATTAGATACTAAAATCTCTATATAATATCTACATAAAAGCTGAGAACTATCCCTGGACACATAATGCAAAAATCAAATAAACTGAAAAAAAAAAAAAAAATCATCATGGGTTCAAAGGCATCATGAGGTTGCAAATTTAACTTACACAGTTTGTTTCAGCTAGTGTTTCTTCTTTTTCTTTTTAATCTCAAGCCAGTATGTTCTTTTAAAAAAAATTGTTGTGGTTACATGCTTTTAAAATCAAAATTCATTATTTATTGGATTTGCACCAACTGCAAGTTTCTTGGCTGGTTCCAATTTGTCTTTTGATTGCCTGACCTGTAATTTCTCTCAAACATTTTGTAACATTTCTTTAAAAGGAAAAATCTGACCAAATCCACAAGCTCAAAGAAGTCGATGATTATCTAGTGAACTTAATTAACACCTTCAGTCACTCACTCATCGTCTATACCGCTTTATCCTGTATTCAGGGTCGTGGGGGCCTGGGGGCTATCACAGGAGACATAGAGCACGAGGCGGGGTACATCCTGGACAGGGTGCCATCGCAGGGCACACACACACACACACACACACACACACACACTCACACACACACGCTACGGGCAGTTTGGGAACGCCAATTAGCCTAATCTTCAGGTTTTTCGACTGTGGGAGGAAACCGGAGTACATGGAGGAAACCCACCAAGCGCGGGGAGAACATGCAAACTCCATGCACACAGAGACGGGAATCGAGCCTGGCCGGCAATCGAACCGGGACCCTGGCGGTGCAAGGTGACGAGGATCAACAGATAACAATAATTGGCTAATCCTGTGTACAAGCCCATCTGGGAGATGTTAATGAATATTAATGAGTATGCAAATGCAATGGTCACGTGACAGGCTGTCAAAAAGATTTTTGCGACATTTTTTGCGAGTCGGCTCTGTGTCTACCATGATGTCTGTTTTTAAGTTTATAATGAGGTCTCGGGTCACATGCCACAGAAGTGAGGTTGGGTCTAATTAGCATACTAAAACTACAGGCTGCACAAAATAATTTTCAAAATTTATTTTTTATAGATAGATGTGCAATGCCAAGACAATAGCGATATCACTTGACATTTTTATGAACATTCTTCTTATTTATTGTGTCCTTGTGTAGTCTGAATCAATGTTTAACATAACAATGTTTGAACTTTTGCTGCGTCTGAACCCAGACAAGACAACATGCAGGACCTAGAGCACATTCAGCAACACCAGCAGGTTATATATGGGGTATGAGCTGTCTTGGTTAGTAGTTAGTGATGAGCCAGTCTACAGTATGTTCATAAACATGCTGTGGAAGAAAACACACTGGAGAACTCATCTTTAATAGATTCAGCAGCCCTGAAGCCTGAGGAGCATCACCACCACCCTCACCATGTGTCTGCATTAAATGCAGGTGGTGTATAATGCTGGACGAGTTTAGCCTCGAGGAAGCTGTAAGGCTGTTTAATTTATACTCTTTATTAACAGTTTCACAGAGTGTCTTCTCCAGACAGAGTGTCTCCACCGACTATAAAACACACTGACACACACCTACGAGTTCTGTGTGCTGAGAGAAAGAAAATCAATACATACATCACATAAAGGATGAACAGATATTTACAGCAGTGTGAACACATGCTCGGGTAAGTGTGTGTGTGTGTGTGTGTGTGTGTAGGATTAGAGTACAGGCGGTCCCCACGCAGCAGGAATATTTGGTTGTCAAAACATTGTAGTGATGTTAATTTGACAAAACTATGGACATTGGGAAAACTTGTGGTTTTAGTTTTTTTTTTCAAAGTTAGAATGATTTAGATGAAATGATGTGTGAACAATGTTGACTACATGACGATGGCATAACGTTGACGGAATGCCCCGAGCTCCATGTTCATGACTTCAAAACAGTAATACCGAAATTCTGAGCGAATCTGAGACGTGAGTCGGCCTCACCGTGAATCAGTCAGGGAGCATGATGAGAGAAAGTGTCTGTCCTGTAAAGATGTCCTGATGGTGAATAATCCTAATTTCAGAAAATCCTCAACAAAACTGAGTTCACAGAGCGATACTGTGGAAAACAGCTCCGGGACAAAATGGTGTCCGGGATTCCCCTCATGATTTAAAGGCGAAGAGACAACACTGTGAGATTCATTTCCTTAGTTTTTGGCTACATGGTGGCATTGTGTGGGGAAAGGGGACAGAGATTTAGTCAAGTGGATTGGTACACTTTACATTGTATATTCGTGTCAATGGTGTACTGTATAAGACTCACTTTGTCAGACTTAAGAACAAATCCAACTTACGAACACACTCCCGGAACGGAACACGTTCTTAAGTCGGGGACAACCTGTATTTCTGAAAGTAAATGAAACAGAGAAATAACGTTACAAGACTAAGTGATGTGTGGCATAGGATACACATTCTGTGTGTAGGAAGCTGATGTGTCTGTCCAAATGTACAATTCTAGATGAATCTTAACCCTGTTAGAAACTTAAGGGTGCATGGAAGAGGTCGGATGTTGTGCGAATAAATGTTAATCGGTATAAACGCTCCAAATAAAGGTTACAATTACGAGGTCTTGAGGTTGTAATTGCCATGTTGTGTTTGGCTCGTCATTCAACGTTATCTCAACATAATTTTATCAAAGTCGCTCTGATTTGAATGCTGGACGTCATCGCAACATCATTACAACTATATTACAACGTTCATCCTACTTTTGTTGTTCCTCCAGGTTGGTTATGAACCAAATCCGTTCCTGAGTCTGTCTGTAAGTCGAAAGTTAAATAAAAGGAAACTTTTAGTCATATACAAACATACACATGAGAGATAATCCAGTGAACACAGTGTTAATGGGAAGGCTAGCCATTTAAAAATAGCGGACACTCCTTCTTTTAACGTTTTACATTAATATTTGGTAAATTATTGTTTTAATAATATTTCTTTTGTGCTCCTATATTTATCGTGTTTGTTATGAATTAAGGCATTAAACGATAATGATTACTCACTCACTCATCATCTATACCGCTTAATCCTGTGTTCAGGGTCACGGGGGGCCTGGAGCCTATCCCAGGAGACTTAGGGCACATGGCAGGGTACACCCTGGACAGGGTGCCAATCCGTCGCAGGGCACACAGACATACACACACTCACACACTCATTGCGGGCAATTTGGGAACGCCAATTAGCCTAACCTACATGTCTTTGGACTGTGGGAGGAAACCGGAGTACCCGGAGGAAACCCACCAAGCACGGGGAGAACATGCAAACTCCATGCACACAGAGACGGGGATTGAACCCGGACCCTGGCGATGCAAGACGACAGTGCTAGCCACTACACCACCGTGCCGCCTACGATAATGATTAAAATGATTAAAATTTAAACACATGAATTTCTATGCTGAATTCTGCACTCTGATTGGTCAGAAGGTGTCGATTGATTCTCGTTAACTTTGACAGTAGCTCAGGTTTAGATTCATGCCCTTGTTCATTATTTCAACACTTTATAGTTGTACAGTGGAAAGTCTAATTAAAACTGATTTTAACATATGTTTACCTGTTGTTCAGTACGGAGGTGTTTATGTAATATGTATGGAAGGAGTCTCCAGTGTCAGAGTTAAAGCTGTAAGTTTTCTCACCTCTTCATGAAATTACTGTTTAACTAACATATTTCTTGGATATTCCAAAACATCCAACATAAGAGATAAAAAAAAAATACATAAAATAAACTCATTTTAAAGTGTGACATTAAGACATGTTTTTTAATTTATTTAATCAGTGGCAAGTGGATGCTGTATATAAAGTAAAAATAACTTTGGGATGATTAGGGTAACTGTGCTTCGCCTGGGTCTGGACTTAATTATTTTCCTATAACTTCTTGTTTCATAGGAATATGTCCAAGCAGCAGTAATCCATCAAACAAAAGCTACTTACAAAGATTTTAATAGTCACCATGCACCATGTGCTTTATCTACGATGCATGATATTATTGACATTTGGCCATGTGTTCAGTCATCTGCTTGATGGACACGTGGCTTCATAATTTCCATCAGACCATCACAGCAGCTGCTTTATACACACAGCGTGATGCCAAAATATCTCGAGCTCGTGCAGTAGGAACACGGGTGTGTCACTTGTTGTGCATGGACACTAAAATATTATTAGAATGACTGTATGCTTTCTGAATGTGGAATATCTTACACATCTGTTTACATACCAGAGTGGCTCAGTGTGGAATCTCAGCCATCTATATCGGATAAAAAGTTAAATGTCGGTCTCAGTACTCACAGTGCTCAACCTCAAACACATTTGATAATATCTGATGTTTTCTCCTTGTTATTTTCTTTAATGCTTGTTAATTGGTGTTTGGTAAATGTTGCAGCACATTTCTTGACTTCGTGTTCCTGAGTTAAAAACCCCTTGAAGTGAGGACGTTTTTTTATTTTTAAACACGAGTTCAGCAAAGTCATTTCAAATTAAAATGGCCGCGTGCAGTGCCCATGTAAACAGATGCACCAATCAGTCGGGCAGAGGCTGGAATTTCAGATGGATTAGGCATCACCAGCCAGTCGGCCTCGGATATTAGAGTCCAGAGATATTAGATTCTATGCAAGTAAACTTTTCATGCATGGGCTCCCAAATGGAGCAACGGAAAAGAGTTCGGCCTATTAACCTCTTGATACCCGACAGTGGGGACATGAAATGATCTCCCAACTACATTGGCTTAGGTCAGCTTTCAGTCGGTATGTGAGCTTACACATGCTAGGCTAGCTTTTACTCTCTGTTTTAATTATTATAAAAACCTATTTTGATTGCTAAGTCATTACCTTTTATAGGCAATGTTAGATTTTCTTTGGATTCTATCAGCTGTGTCTGCTTTCTCAGCTGTGTTTGAGGGATTACACATCATCAGATTTGTGATTAGTGTAGGTGAAGCCTATAGAAGCCCCGCCCATTTTACAATGAAGTCGAGTAGAGGAGCAGATCTAAACATTAAAAAGCCATAAGATTCTCAGACTGTACTTTTTAACAGTGTATTAGCGCTAATGCTGATGCTAATCTGCTGCATGCTACTGTAACGCCTCATAGACGTCTACTGAATACTGAAAATACGCTGACATTATTCAGTTCAGTTCAATTCGATTCTATTTGTAAAGCGATTTTAACAATTGTCATTGTCGCAAAGCAGCTTTACACAATCATAAGAAAATGATGGAAATCTGCATGAAATGTGAAAAATGTGTGTGAATCAGAATGATCAGATGGTCCCTGATGAACGAGCCGAGGGCGACGGTGCCGAGGGAAAAACTCCCTGAGATGGTGACAGGAAGAAACCTTGAGAGGAACCGGACTCGACAGGGAACCCATCCTCATCTGGGTGATAACGGAGAGCAGGGATTTGATCTGCACTCATACTGTGTGTTAGGAGGCTGGAAGTTCAGTATCACAGGAGACGTGTTTAAGTTCATATGGAGTCCAGTTGGTTATTGGAGGCTCAGGTAGACTGGATTACTTGCAGCTCAGGAGCGACATGTATAGTGAGACAGAGAGAGAGAAAGGAGAGTGGAGAGAGAAGAAGAGAAGAAGAGATAACAGTTAGCTACGGTCACTGTTACACAATGTATAATTATAAAAGGTGAATGTATATTTAGTGCAGAGTGCTATGACTAGGACTCCGGCAGGACTGACTATGACATCATAACTAAAAGGGAGGAGCCAGAAGGAAACACAGAAATGAGGGGGAACTGAGATGTAAAGCAACCAATCACCTCACCGTCAACAAACCTGAGTGATCAATGAGAGTGGGGAGGACAGCATCTAAACATACCAGTTCACCAGAATACTCTACGTCCATGAGTCCCCCAGATCTGCTCCTTTACCTAAGGTTCATCTATTTACAAAAATGCTTGGCTAAATAAATAGGTTTTTAGCCTAGACTTAAACACTGAGACTGTGTCTGAGTCCCGAACATTACTAGGAAGACTATTCCATAACTTTGGGGCTTTGTAAGAAAAAGCTCCGCCCCCTGCTGTAGTTTTAATAATACGCGGTACTGAAAAGCAGCCTGCATTCTTTTGATGGAAGTAGGCGTGGCGGATCGTAAGACACTAGCGGTTCGCTCAGACACTGCGGCGCGAGACCATGTAGTGCTTTATACTTCAAAAGTAGTATTTTAAAATCAATGCTAAATTAAAATTAGGCCCGTGCATAAATTATGCAACATGAAGGGTATTCATCGTCTGGTAAACAAAACAGTTTGACTTTCTTTCCATTTCAAAAGGTGTTCATTAGCGGACCCTGTTTCAGTTTAACAGGAAGTCAGATGGTAGTTCCTGATCCTGTTGATGTCATTTCAGGCTTTCGTCTGATTGGCTGAGGAGAATGTTCTGTTACCATGACAGTAGAGACGGCAGCATCAGAGCAACTATCTATTGTCTTTCACTCAAACTGCACTTGTTGTTTATAAGCGACTAATAATGCTCTTGGCTTGATGGGATATTTTTATTTTTTCTTGCTGCTGGTATAACTCTAGTATGACTCACAGTTTGTTGGGGTGGTGTGAATTACCAGTGCTCTTGTCACATAGTGTGTGTGTGTGTGTGTGTGTGTGTGTGGGTTCGATATAGACTGGCTGTCCCCATGGCTAAATAACAGGCTGTTCATCTGAGGTCTGAGACATGTGACTGATTTATTGGCAATGGATAGTGTGAACATGCTCCTGGTGAGACAAATGACTGTGTGTGTGTGTGTGTGTGTGTGTGTGTGTGTGTGTGTGTGTGTGTGTATTATGGACAACAGATATGACATACATTTTCATTATATGGCCTCTTAAGAATGTACTCACTGAAAGTATACACCACCCAATCCCCAGAGATGCTGTGTGTGTGTGTGTGTGTGTGTGTGTGTGTGTGTGTGTGTTTGATTCCCACCTCGGGGTCTGTAAGCATGGAGTTTGCATGTTCTCCCGGTGCTTGGTGGGTTGGACTGTGGGACGAAACCAGAGTATTTGGAGGAAACTCAGGTATGGGGAGAACATGCAATCTCCACGCACACACACACTGACCTGAGGAGGGAATCAAATGTCCATGTCCAGCCATCCAGGGCTCCAGGCCCCCCGCAACCCTGTAACAGAACTAGCGGTACAGAAAATGTGAGTGAGTGTGAGAATAATTAACTGTGAGAAAGTAAACCCTCCAGAAAGTGAGACAGAGAGAGAGAGAGAGTTTCTTTCTAGACAGTACTTATGTGGTAAGAATGCCCGAGCTGAGATAGCAGTGTACAGGGTGGGCCATTTATATGGATACACCTTAATAAAATGGGAATGGTTGGTGATATTAACGTCCTGATTGTGGCGCATTAGTATATGTGAGGGGGCAAACTTTCCAAGATGGGTGGTGACCATGGTGGCCATTTGGAAGTCGGCCATCTTGGATCCAACTTTTGTTTTTTCAATAGGAAGAGGGTCATGTGACACATCAAACTTATTGGGAATTTCACAAGAAAAACAATGGTGTGCTTGGTTTTAACGTAACTTTATTCTTTCTTGAGTTATTTACAAGTTTCTGACCACTTATAAAATGTGTTCAATGTGCTGCCCATTGTGATGGATTGTCAATGCAACCCTCTTCTCCCACTCTTCACACACTGATAGCAACACCGCAGGAGAAATGCCAGCACAGGCTTCCAGTATCCGTAGTTTCAGGTGCTGCACATCTCGTATCTTCACACCATAGACAATTGCCTTCAGATGACCCCAAAGATAAAAGTCTAAGGGGGTCAGATCGGGAGACCTTGGGGGCCATTCAACTGGCCCACGACGACCGATCCACTTTTCAGGAAACTGTTCATCTAGGAGGCGGCACGGTGGTGTAGTGGTTAGCACTGTCGCCCTGTATATTGAGGTCACTGAATAAAAGTGTTTGGAGTGAGGTGGCTACATTCCTACGGCCTTGGAGCTGTGTAATCTGTCCATGCTCCTCACAATTGTTACAGAAAGGAGAAAAGTTTCTCTTCTACTCTGTCTCAAATCGTTATCTTCAGGAGCAGTTACGCCACGGACAAAATGCTCAGACTTACAGCTTTGAGATTTGAGGACTGGACATGACATTCAGAGATAGCAGTGTATATTTGGGACATGTTGTTCTGTAATCTGTCTACTGAAAGCCAATCGGATGAATAGTTACTACGGCTATGTTCATTCTGAAATTTTGTTATATCAGGAGTTTCCAGTGCAACCGTTTGAGAACGACTGCGGACGTAGAGTTAGTCAGCCAATCTGACTGCACCATCATGAGCATTGTTCTCATTTCAACCTTCTATATAATCTTTTTTTTTTTTTTTTTTTTTTTAAAGCCGATGTGAAATAATGATATGTGCATGATATTTGTTTTTACACAATCAGAAGCTGGTGGTGGTGTGTGTTAATGGAAAATTGTTCCACTGGACAGTTATGACGGATGTGATTTTGGTTTGTAGCCCTATATCCCAGAGTGACAAGTCCTTTTAGGCAACATAATGAAATAGGTTTTATTTAATTTTAACCAACTATACGCACATGATGAGGCAGGGATGACTCCGTGGTTCAGGTGTTGGATTGCGGATCAGGAGGTCCCTGGTTCGAGCCCCGACGCAGCCCCTGGTTCGAGCCCCCCCAGTGCTCAGATACAATCTGGCGTTGAGATGGTGACCTGAAACTATGGGTATGTCTCCAGGGTTGGGAATTTCTGCCTCCCGATGTGCCGGATGGACGGACCCCATCCATACACACATGACTGAGCAGGAAATGTCAAAAATGTGTCAAATAGGCAAAGAAATAGCACAAATACTTATGATTGATGTCTTGGGGGAATGGATCCATGCAGCTTGAGTCTTAAGGGTTAAATCAGCTAGTAAACATTTATTAGGGAAGTGGCAGTTATGATGGTGAAACATTAAACATTTTGCAATTCCCTCCAGGCATGGCACGCTAGACAGAGGAGTCTCATGATTAAGAGTTCATTATGAAGACAAGCGGATTTAATGCTAATTCGATTAGTCCAAATAAGGCAGCAGTGATAAGGCACACTGGAAACGGTTGGACCCCCAACAACAGCCATCTGTTCCAGGGGAGGGACCTTTGACTTAGGATGTCTTGCTGGCCCCAGTGACTTACAGCTTAGTCAATAAAGGTGATGAAGTCGGTGATGATGAAGATGATGCCAACATCCCTGCACATTCCATGCCCACTGAACTCTCAAACATTTCACAAACGTTTCCAAATATCATGCTTACTGACGTGACTAGAGCCCATTATAATATTTAAGTCAGACACACGGAGCTGCGAGAGCTCAGGAACAGATTCTGCAATAAAAGAAGACATGTAACGTGGCACAGAAGACTTTTTAATGAGAGTCAAGAGTCAAGCAGATTATCAGTGATTTTTATGCACTTTGCATAAACTTGCATAAATTTCTTTGCAGAAATGCTTGCAGGCAGGTGTGCCATAAGGGGTGGAGGTGGGGTGTTAAGTACCGTATGGACGATTCCAGGGGCTGTTAAAAATGACAATCAGCCTCAGGTCGTGGATAGCTCAGTGGTTAAATCATTGGACGACGGTTTGGAAGGTCGCAAGTTCAAACCACACCACCACCAAGTTACCCTGTGTGGGGCCTTGACCAGGGCCCTGTTAACCCTCAACAGCTCACATGTATAATGAGATAAAAATGTGATTCGCTTTGGTTGAGGGTGTCTGGATCTGTTTCTTAGATATTTAGGTTTATCTCACTCGACACTGGAGACTCCTTCCATCCATCAGGCGTCTCCACAATGACACGCGTCCCTGAGCATAAACTGTTGCCATGGCAACGTTAAGGTATTAAAAAGCAACAGAATATACAGGACACCTCTGTTTCTGAGCTGCATCACTGTCACTGCGCTTATAGAAAAACTCATCAACACACACACACACACACGCGCGAGCGCTGTCCAATCACAACCCGGAGTTCAGAAAGCGCTGATTTAATAATAATAATAATAATAATAATAATTAAAAAAAAAATAATAATCGTTTCAGTAGAAATGGCTCGAGCTGCGAATCGGCTCGGAGTCGACTCAGTGCGGCGAGCGAGTCGTTTATCGGCGGAGGGTAGGTCGCGCGTGCAGGGCCGCCCGGTGCCGCCGCGCTGCTGTTTGAAGAGCCGCGCACGCGAGCGGACCGTCGAACGCGCGGAGGAGCGCGAGGGGAGGGGCGCGTGCGTAACGCGAGCAGCGCTCTGTACAGCCTGGAATAAGCGATTATTATTATAATCATCACAGGATATATCATACTGTAACTTTACCGGAGCCGGTGTGTGTGTGTGTGTGTGTGTGCACGGCGGGGATCAACGGGATGACAGGAGACAACTGAGGCGCACACGCACGCGCACACGCAGACCGGGAGCGCTCAGTCTGTCCATGGGAAGTATGTTTGCTTGTGTTTACCGGCTCCTGTTTGGACGCTGAAACTTACGGTAAGTGTGTGTGTGTGTGTGTGTGTGTGTGTGTGTGTTTTGCAAAACATGACTGTTTGCTTTTGTGTTGTATTTGCGTTTAAGAGCTGCCACTGTGTGATATCTTATGTGTGTGTGTGTGTGTGTGTGTGTTCATACACTCATCTGTATAAATAAAAGAAAGATTTTTTCTGTCCATTGGGTCAGAACTCGCTCTCAGTGATGCCTCATACACTGGAGGACCAGAAACCTGGATAAAAAAAAAAAAATCTGTCTGTCTGTGTCTTTGTCTGGACAGAATTGACTGAATCTCCTGCAGTCCTCAGATCTCTGGCTGAAGTTTAATCTGCACCATCAGTGAAATCTAAATGTTGAGTAAAAGTGATGTTATGATCAGTTATGTGTGGGATTTAATAATCTACTTTAAAATAATCTACTAATGCGCTACTGTCTCAATGTAAACAAACACCTGCAGCAATAGATATTAATGAGAAAAGATAAAGTGAATATTTTGACTGGGATTTGTTCATATTCTCACTTTGGCTGAAATAACAGCGCTGAAGTGGTATAAGTGAATTTTAACACGCCGGAGTCGTTTTAAGACGAAACTTCATCTTTATCTGATCGACTTTTTCCATTTCTCATCTGTGATTCTCTCTCCGATTCCCGATCAGGGAGTGTATTTGTCTGAGCACCAAAGAAGTACAACTTGATAAATTTGTAACTTTTCTAAATCCTGTCCTTCTCCTTGATTGTAATACGATGGAATGACATCAGATTCAAAATCTTGCCGTGAACTAGGTTTGTACAATTTCCTAATATTTAGCCACCAATACCATATAATGTTGTCACACCAAACGAACTTGTGTGAAATTCCAGTTTTAAAAAAATTAATTCACTGATTACACTAAAGCTGATCAGATTATTTTTAGATTGAACCTTTGAACTATTTCTACAAACTCTTTGCCTGTCAATGATGCGTTCTTACATTATTACACAATAAGCACATTTCCTTTTGAAAATACACTCAGCCTTTTTAAGGATCTGATATACAGTCAGACTGGGACATTAAGAGAGAGAGGAGCGTGTGTGTGTGTGTGTGTGTGTGTGTGTGTGTGTGTGTGTGTGTGTGTATAACACACAGCAGGTTCGTTATCATTAATCACGACACATGATGTTTATTAATTGTAATTAAACCTGTAGTTCAGCTCTGTACCAGGAACGCTGGTGTGTGAGGTGTGAGTACACTGGCACCAGGCCAGGACAGACACTCTTCACACCCTTATTCACACCTAGGGGCGAGTTCACAAAAACCATAGGACGTGAGGATGGAGAATATGTGGAAGTCATGGCTAGTCCACGCGTACACAGTAATAAATAAATAAAAAATAAAGCAGGTTTGCCCTATTTATCCTTTCCAAAGTCACAGAAACATGATGTCGAGAGCACGCCACGTCAAGAGGTGGCGATATAACTCTCACTGTAAAGCCATGGTCGTCAATCAGAAGGCTGAAAATTCAATATTAGTTATGTCCCACTCGGAGTTTCTGACACACCTACTGATCAGCGTTTCTGATCAGGTCAGGGGTCAGGGGTCAGTACAGGGCTTCGGGGTTGTCTCAGAGGTGATCGTTCACCACATTCACAGGGGGGGGGGGGGGGGGGCACATCTGGTGACATCACATCCTCTGAAAGACGACGAATATGTAACAATGTTGGAAATTCCTTGTCAATGCAAGACTGATTAAAATAAGTCCAGAGATGAAAGCGGCTGATTTTAGATTATAGCTTCTCATCAGCAATTAAAGTAAATGATTTGTGTAGAGGCGACGCGGTGGCGTAGTGGTTAGCACGGTGGACTCACACCTGAAGATTTTTGCTCGAATTTGAAAGTAAAAAGGTTGTTTTAAGATAAGAAAAGCAATCCTCTTAATATCATAGATCTCAAGAAAACACAAAAAGCGACAGAGAAAAGAGATCTCGGATACGGTATGTCTGAGCGATAGAACACAGATCTACTCAGGACCAGAAAAATACTATAGTAAGAAGCACAATGAAAATAGAGACATCATAGAAAAAAAGCAAACTTAGCTCTGTTTATTAAGTTTGAATGCAAACGATGGTGTTCATTACTTTACATAACATCTTTACCAGATAATAGAATATTAATTTTGCATGTGTTTTATTTTACTTAAACGTAATTAATCACACACACACTGTACCACACACACTGTGAACACACTATAACCTAAAAATGAAAACCTTCACACTAAGCTAAATATTTTTAAAAAAATGCAATAAAACTGAATAGTTTTATTAATAGAATTAATAGAATAATAGGACATTTAATTACACAGTAACAATATTTATGAAATGGAAATTTAAAGTGTAGAAAATATAAAAATGCAAAAATGTATTTTTAAGAAGTCTAAGAATATAGTGTGGAATTATATGGAGTGATAAATAGTGAATATACACTGCCTGTAAAAAAATGTCACACACTCTACTGTAAGATTTTTAGTTTTGATTACACACACACACACACACACACACACACACACACACACACACACACACAATGATGTGTCCTCATGCTCCCAGAACCACTTGTTCGAATATGGCCGGGCCATAAGAGGAAGAAGAAACCCTCCATAGATGTGATGTGCTGGTGATTCAGTACATTCAGGTGGTCATGTGACTTCATGTTATTTCCAAATAACGTTGCTGAGTCTCGACCTGAGCGACTGAAGCGACCCCAGATCATAACACTGTCTCCAGAGGCTCGTACAGTGGACACTATGCATGATGGGAGCATTGCTTCATGCGCTTCCCTTCTCACCCTGACACGCCCATCGCTCTGGAATAGCGTCAATCTGGACTCATCAGGTCACATGACCTTTTTTTCTGACAAACTGAAGACTTTCTTCTGATGAGTCTCACTAACAAGTGGTTTTCTTATGGACACACTGCTGTTTAGTCCCAATCCTGTGAGTTCTCATCACACTGTGTGTGTGTGTGTGTGTGTGTGTGTGTGTGTGTGTGTGTGTGTGTGTGTGTGTGTAAATGCTCATACTTTCACAATCTTTGGTTTCTACTGTTATACTATATATATATATATATATATATATATATATATATATATATATATATATATTTTTTTTTACCATGCACTGATCTCCATTCACGATTTATTTCTGACGGTTCCGCACTGTCCTTCCAGGTTTTGATAATGTGTTGGTCTTAATCTAGTTCCAGTAATTTAAAATCTCCTTAGTTGTTTTCTTTGCTTGATGCAGCTCAGTAATTTGATCTCCTGAAATGGAGGCGTTTTATTTATTTTTGTGTCCAGGCAGTGTATAAACTCACTTAACTATGATTTACATATCCTGTATATATTGGGACGGGGAATCACTGGATTTGATATTATCACGATGGGCCGATTTGATTTGTATTTCTGATGTAAGTCACAATACATTTGTATCCAGGTTTTAGTTTGTTGTCGGGGGTTCCTGCGGGCCGTGAGTGACCGGTTCCAGTAGCAGGAGATTGCTGGACGAGGTGCACATGTGTCTGAGGTTGAGCGTGTCGGGAACTTCCGTTATTGAAACGTCCGCTGCGGGACTTTTCAAGCATGAGTCTTGATCCGCGCGGCTGAGACCAATGCAGTTGAAGGTGTTGAGGCGAGAGTTCGGAGCCCTGGTTTCAGCACCGCGTTCGATCTGGGTTGCTTAGACAGAGCCGTGGTCGAGGAAGTGAAAGCGGGAGTTCAAAGCTGCAATTTCAGTTTTTGCTGAAGGAAGTCCGAGTCACGAGGCCGAGTTGTTGTCGAGGAAGTGAGAGCAGGAGTTCAAAGATGTGAATTCAGTTCCAATCATGAGACAAATAAACATAGACGGAAGGTAACCTGAGTTCATGAAAAGAATCTGAGAAGAACACAAGAAAACAGGGCTAGAGAGCTCGCGATAATCCAGCAGCGAGGTGCACGCGGAGCGTCCTTCAAGGCTGGTAGTTAATATTGTGTGAATAAATGCTCGGTGTGCAGGAGGGGCGGTCTGGACTTCATGGGAAAAACATGACAGCATGGGAACGGGAACATTATTCAATGAGCAGAAGCAGCGGCATGAGAAGGGAGGGAGGTGGAGGTGGAGGTGGCAGCGGTACGCTTGAATTATTAAAACTCTTAAAGCTTCATACCTAGAAATATTTGTTTAACAGCTTCACAACTGACCGTGGGTAATTAAAGGTAGCTCAGTTTTAAAAACAAATGAAAGCTACATTTTAACTGAGCATCCCGGATCAAAAAGATAAAAAAAAAATAGTGTGTGCCGTCTGGAGGATTTTGGAGGAAGGCTTTAAGTAACATTACAAATATAGCTCTAACATAATATATTGGACTAAATCATGTGACAGTTTAATACCGCGCGTTCCAAAAAAGTCCCCCCGCGGTGGCCATGTAGAGTCGGTTATGGATAAATATTCGCTTAATGAAACTTGTTATTATTCTCACTCATGCATTTATTTATTAAATCTGGCACGGTATCGCCATCGTTACAAATCGTTGTGCGTATGGAAAGGCTCATACTTTCACTTTAATTTTCCACGAAAAAAGATTTTGTGGAAAGTATTTATCGCCAGCTTTAAAAACCTGCTGCTTTAGAAAAACAGGTTTATTCAGAAAAATACACGGCCGACGTTAAGCCAAGAGGTCCACAGATACGAAGAAAAAAAAAAAAAAACAGACTGGTGGGACCAAACAAGAGCGCGCCAACGCTACTGCTACTACTGTACTGCTGTGGAGAGACTTTCTGAACGCTCAGTACTAGGGTTGGGTCTCGTTTGGTTTTTTTTTCGATACCGGTGCCAAATCGATACTTTTAAACCGGTACCGGTGCCAAAACGGTGCCTGAACAAAAAACAAAAAATTAAATGCTTAAAATTAAACAATATATTAAAAGTTTAAGTCCTAGCAGGAAAGCCATAATTCCTGTATAAACAGAATCCATATTACATTAGTATTTTACAAATCATTTGACCATTTGTTAGCATGAATGCAAGATTAGCATTAACATTACATTAGCCTACTACTAACCTGCGGAAAGGCTGCTGACGTCATCATAATCGCTGGACTCCTTTTTGCTACGGTTGGTGTGACTGGGGCTGGTGTCGGGGTCGTCCACACCGATAGCGCCAGCTGTTGTCTGTAAGCCGTCACACACGGCGCGTCCCTCTGCTTTTAAGTTTATTCCGTTTGCCCTCAAATGTTTCATTAGATTTGACGCGTTTCCCCCTTTACACGCGACTGCTGTAAAACATTTACTGCACGCCGCGGTGTCGGAATCCTTTCTTGTGAAATACAGCCACACTTTCGACCGTTTAGTTTTAGGCATTTTAACGAAAGTTGTTTAATTTAGCAAGTTAAGATAGCGGCAGATCACCTGCTGACGTCAGAGCGAGTGTAACGTTAGTGGCTGCGTTCACGCGCATCTCGGATGGTCTCATTTCCCGATGATTTGTGCTTTTTAATTTTTTTATGTAATCTAGTAAACTTTTAATCTACAAAATTGAAATAAACAGTAACGTTACTGCAACAATGTTTTGGATTTGTATTATCAAAGCTTTCCGAAGTCCTCAAGATTTTTTCGAATTAAGGAAATAATTTATTTTTCTGATCATTTCTGACAGCCCATGAATGCAGTATTTAAATTTTTCCTAGCGATCATGTGTGTTGATGAATCTAATGCTTATTACAACCGTGTCATCATCACCAGAGAACAAATATATTAATCCACAGTTCAGGCATTTAAGTGGCACCGAAATGAGGCGTTCTGTTTCGGTCCGGTCCATACCGGTTATAGAGGTACCCAGCCCTACTCAGTACTGTATTAATATTGATTTGTCTTATGTTACAATACATTCTTTTATTATACTTATTTTGTAAGTATTTGTGAGTATAATAATTTTTTTAAATAATTTTTACCAATCCTGAAAGAGTGTTTATTTTTATTTTAGCAAAACATTACAGTTCAACAGGTAATAAATCAATATCACAGAAATATCAGTCAGTGCGCACTACCTGAGTTATTATTATATTGATCTTTTTTTTAAAAGAAAATGTAGCTTTGTGTAATTAAACATGCACTAATTTGCATACATGAATAAAACACCAGTCATAATCTGCGCGGCGGTATGAAGCTGTACAGAACGGTCATTATATCCACGTTAGCGCGCTGCCTGGCTGCAGCTACAGAGAAACAGAGATAAGGCTGAGGATGTGATTACAGGAGATGAAAAGATTCACAAAGCAGAGATAAACACACACGTATCTGACGTCGTTCTCAAGGCCAGGACCAGTGTCAGAAAGCCGAGAATCTTCCCTTCATAATAACACAAATTGTTCACATCATAAACGAACGTCTGCTCGGGCGGCGTGCCGACCTCCGTGTAGCTCCAGAAATATTTGCGCCCTTGTGGGTGGGGGTCGAGGGGGGGTATTTGTGATTAGAGGCTGGATAAAACTTAAACTGTATACAGTATATGAGAGAAGTCAAGCCCGGAGATATATTTGTTTGAAATAAAAGCGCATGTCGTAATTGTTGGCGCCCTTGCTACAGTAGTTATAATTGGATCGCCCGAACAGACTTCAGCAGTACGAAATGCGAAACTCATATGCAACATGACTCGTACAGCTATGAAAGCATTTTGAAAACATTGAAAAAGTAATAACATTATTATTATTAATATTGCAAGTATTTTGGACTCCTCACTTTGATCTTTGTCCAACTGCGCAGAACGAGAGGTCTCAATTCGGGAAAGAGAGTATGAATTACATTTTGATCTCTGCAGCCTCCAGGTGGACTCACTGGCTTCGATATATACAACCTGCATACTTGTATTTTATCTAGAACGCCTACTGTAGATCGCGTGTAGCATCTTCTCGTTGCATGCATTTTGCATGCGTCCCAAATCGTTCGGGAAAGCTTGTACAAGGCGTGCTGCCCTCCGGTGGATGCTGCACGTATCTGCATGAGATAAAACGGCGACGGCGACGACATTGTCCCTTGCTTACGATTATTAAATGAGTAATAATGTGAAATAATCGAGGTGTTTTGTCTGCAGTATTTAGAGCTTTAAACATTAGTATCTATTTTCATCTTTTTTTCTTTTAAGCATACGTGTGCGTCGTTCATGTGGCACAGCACCATCTACAAAGATTTTCCACCAGACGACTAGCTACTAATTACGGAGTGGTGGAGTGATCACAAAAATAATAGATGCCACGTTTTCACTACGAGCGCTTTTGAGTGTGTCTACGAGATGTATATAGAGAACCTGTTTGACGAATTAGGATTAGTGCTTGTAGCTCAATTTATTCCGTTTTGTTTTTTTCCCCCTCTTCACTATGTATAGGTGCGCTTTATTTCAGTGTGAGGACAAAATACAGAGATTTAACTGCTATTACTTTGTTCCCACATCTTGAGTAAACATGATTCCACTTTTCATTTTACTTATCATTTGATTCAATAATACGATGTGACCGCTCCTGAGCTCCGGAAATGTTCCACATACGAAGACAAAATCCAAGTAACATGTTTGACTTGTTACCTGCTCTAGTGTGAGATAAAGCGGGTGTTTATCCACACCATAACTGCTTTATCCTTCATAGTGTGTACACACACACACACACACACACACACACACACACACACATCCACGCGCACAGGATTTATTCATGTAAAATCTGCACTGCAAATATCAGAGGGGATTGTTTTGTCTTTTCTTTCCGGCGAAGATGAATTCTCCATTTCCAGTGCCTTGTTTGTGTGTGTGTGTGTGTGTGTGTGTGTGTGTGTGAGAATTTCATTTATTTTTCACCCCCGACAACAGGAAAGGGTGTCTGAAGATACATGACTGTAACAGAAAACACTCACTCATACATGCCCGAAAGTATTGGAACAGGAAGGCCATTTCTTGCGTCTTTTGCCATACAGTGAAGATGTTCGGTTCTGAGATGAAAATGAGAATTTTAACTTGCATTTCTGCATTTATAGATCTAGATACGTTAAAAAACAAACAAACAAAAAAACACCCTAGAACATAGCAGACCACCAGGGATTGGTGAGCAAAAGTATTGGAACAGGAAGGGCAATTATTTTCTTCCGTTCCAATACTTTTGCTCGTCCAGTCCCTGGTCGTCTGCTATGTTCTAAGTTTTTCTGAGGGTGGAGGTGTTGAGCGGTCAGACCTGAGAACTCAGCACCTCCACCCTGTACTCCAGCAGGTGTTTGGGTTCTGTGTGTATTTTCAGAAGTACACCACCGGGTCTCGTGTTCCTCCGCTGTGTCGACGTCCAGCTCTTTCTCTTCTGGTGTCATGTTGTTTTCCAACAGTAATGAGGAGAATGTTTCTTCCTTACTTGGAGGAAGAGCTCAGACTTTCTGTCACCAGACTCTGCTGGGGTGAGCGAACTTTACAGCTGTCACAGTAATGAGGAGTTTATAAGGGCAGAAGGCCGCTCGTTACTCTCAGGCATGTTTAACTCTCCTCAGCTTTCTGCTGCTCAGAAACGCTTGCTTCAGTAAACAAACACTGATACTTTCTCTTCAGCTCAAATTCCTGCCTCAGCCAATAAGGATTAAGATCGTCTTGTCTCAGCAAATCACGATTAAGACTGTCTTGTCTCAGCCAATAAGGATTAAGGGTTAATTCCTGTCTCGGCCAATGAGGGTTAAGGATTAATTCCTGTCCCAGCCAATCAGGATTAAGGATTAAGTCTTGTCCCAGCCAATCAGGATTAAGGATTAAGTCTTGTCCCAGCCAATCAGGATTAAGGATTAAGTCTTGTCCCAGCCAATCAGGATTAAGGATTAAGTCTTGTCCCAGTCAATAAGGATTAAGGATTAAGTCTTGTCCCAGCCAATCATGACTAAGGATTAAGTCTTGTCCCAGTCAATAAGGATTAAGGAATAAGTCTTGACACAGCCAATAAGGATTAAGGATTAAGTCTTGTCCCAGCCAATAAGGATTAAGTCTTGAGTCAGCCAAACTGGATTCATTAACAGATTGCCAGTCTAATCTCAAGACAGTTTTAACCAAGACACTTTTATTTTATATTATTTATCAGTCAATATAAAAAGATTCCACTTTCACCTAATCAGGAGAAGTGAGAATGAAGGAAATCCTGTCTCAGCCGAAAATTTTAAAACAATCCAGCCTCATCCAATCAGGATCAAGAAAATCCTCTTTCGGCTAATAACGAACAAAGCACTCCTGCCTCAGCCAATGGGACTCAGTGGAAACTCAATACGGATTAATTCTCTTCTGACAACAAGATCACTAGAGTCCTGTCTCAGCCAGTGAGGACCAGCAGAGTCCTGTCTCAGCCAGTGATAAACAAAGCATTCTTGACACGGTGCAGTACATGTGACCTCCCCATCACATCATCACTGTCTGTCCTCTCCTCACTGACTGCTGCATGTCCCGTCTCCTAATGGAGTTGTGTGTGTGTGTGCGCGTGTGTGTTTTTGAGAGGGTCAGCACAGGGTGAAGGACTGTATCTGGGACACGATTCTTTCTGACACTGAGAACGAGACAAGAGTTATACAGAGACCATCTCTCTCTCTCTCTCTCTCTGTAATAGTGATTCGATTCATATAATATTTTTGCAGAACTCTAATATTTTCATCTGTTGATGAAGTTGATTTCCAACGTGCCATCTCTCCACCAGTGGCTCAGAAGGAAAAAATGTGTGTATCACAGTAGACAGGAGACACTTCCAACCACTTGTGTGTGTGTGTGTGTTTTCTGAGCCACAAATGTGATGTTGTTTAACACACACCTGGAAGCAGAGTAATCTGTAATGTCATCATGTCATTAGTTGTTGGTGACTCTGTTCTCCTGAATGTAAGTTTGAAAAGAAACAGTGTAAAAACCTTAAAAGAACATGTACACGTGTTCTCCTCTCTCTCTCCCTCCCTCTCTCTCTCCCTCTCTCTCTCTCTCTCTCTCTCTCTCTCTCCCTCTGTCTCTGTCTCTCTCTCTCTGCTTTCATTTTGCGTGTTTTTTTTTTTTGCTGGACTTGTTTTGTTTGCGTTTCATTTCTTTCCCAACCCTGATGTTGGTCCAGTCCTCTTCCTCCCCCTCGTCCTCCTCCTCACTCGGCTGGTGAAACCGCTGGTTTTGGTTTTCCGTACTCTCGGCATGTACTCTCGGCATGTGTCTCTCCCACACAGCTGCTAGGAATAACACGCCGCTCGCTTTTCCTCGCCAAGCTGACCAGCACCATGAGCTCTTGCAGAGATGTCCTCGAATTTGTGGAAATCCTCAGCTCGATAAGGAACTGTAGCAGAGTTTATCCTTATGGTCACTCCCTAGTTTTAGCCTTCACTCCTTTATTTCCTGGTTTATATCCTTTGTCATAATACTGGTGTAATGCCATGATACACAGTATATTATTTTGCTGAGATTTCTAATAATGCAATCCACTGTTTAGCAGTAAGGCATTTGTGTCCGCCTTTTGGACCAGGAAGTACAAACATAGTCTTTAATATCCAGTCAGCTTCAAAGTAACTTATAATTAGAAAAGTGCATTCATGAATCTGGGCTAGTCGACGACTGGACATGTTAACAATCAATAATCAATTACTATCAATAATCATTAAATAGCAATGATAACAGGATGCAGGTTTTTCTTTATTTGCTTTAGTAAAAGCACAATCCCCCAAAAAAGTCACGTGAGACAAATGAATAAAACCCAAATACAGTGGAACTTCGGATTGCGAGTAACTCGGTTTACGAGTGTTCCGCAAGACGAGCAAAGATTTTTAATAAATTTTGACTTGAAAGACGAGCATGTCTTGGTTTACGAGAGCAGAATTTTTTGACACCGACACACAGGAAGAGTTTTACTGTGTAAGACGAGGCAAGTGTGTGTGTGTGTGTAACACACACACACACAGTGTTATGTTAAACAAACATAAAACAAGGCAGTTCCTGTGCTGCACACTACAGTACCTGACCTGAAAGTGCACCATCTGGTGGAAGCTACAAAGAAATATTACGCAAAACAAACATTAGCAGTTGGTACTTTTTTTAACTGGTTAAGTGATTAATGTCTTCATTGGTTAATGATTCATAATTAACACATCTAATCCTGATCATCATATGTAATGAGCATATATACTGCTCTGATCTAACGTGAAAATTAATGACGTCAAACACTCCGGCAGGCTTTTAAAGCAGTGATGAGTGATTTGTAAAGTGTTTCATGAACAGGGGCAGGTGTTTATCGGCACGTAATGAACACAAATTAATGTAGTTCACTTTGAGATGTAGCAGGTCACGCCCTTTTTACTGGGAACCGTTCACAGTCGAGATATACACACAGACACAGACACAGACACACACACACACACACTCCTCTGGGTACGTGATGCATCATAAATATGAGAAGTGGCTTGTTGTAGTTAATGTGGTGTAGAGCTTTTAAAGCTGGAAGACTTTATCTGATGATTAAAATGGCATGTGCTGAGTCAGATATAAAATGTCCATTTGGCAGCACACTGTCTGTGTGCATGTGTGTGTGTGTGTGTGTGTGCGTGGACAGCATCCTTCCACATCCTGTTCTTCACCCTGCTCATTGGAGAAGTCTTTGTGTCCCGAGCCAGCTGATCATTCATTCTGTGCTTGACTTCTTCTCTGTAAAGAGAGAGAAGAAATGGGGAGCAATAGAGGATGAGAGATGGAGAGACTGCGATAGAGACAGAAAAAGGCGAGAGAGAGAGAGAGAGAGAGAGAGAGGTAAAGAGAGATTTGGGGAGACCAAAAAGCTGAGAGAGAGAGAGAGGGAGCAAAACAAAGAAATTGGCAGGATGGTGAAGAGAAATATTGGGGATGAATAGGGATGGAAGTATAGGAAAGGAGCGAGATGGGTGGAGTCAGAGGGAGAGGAGACAGGCAGAAGGAGAGAAAGTGGGATTTTTTTTTACTTTAAAAGCATTTAATAGTGCAGTAATTATTCTTTTAAAAGCACAGAAATTGTATCTGGAAAAACATTTTAATTAAGAATGAGTGCTTCTGTTAAAGAGATTAAATTAAGCATTCAGAGAGAGAGAGAGAGAGAGAGAGAGAGAGACTTCTTGGACTGCAGGCCCGTTTCAGACTCATCGGTATGTACCGTGACGGAGAGGTTGAAGTCAGGCTTTGCAAAACAAGAGATCTGGTTCAGGCTGCATTCAGGGCTTGAAACGCCTGCTGCATGTCGGTCGTTCATCCTGTTGTTGTTCTTCGTGAGGTCTTAAATAGGGGAGGCCAGAGAGAGGGTAGTTACAGTACGAACATTTTATAGAACCCACCTATTTCCAAAAAGGTACGCACCTGATGTGAGCAGGTGTTCTGTCATTTTTACAGCCCTTGTCCAATGCAGATACCTCAGGTGTGGTGCCCTAGTGAGCACTGTCTGGAATTTAAAGGGGTTGACTGTTGACCAACAAACCCTCAGGTGAAACAGAAGGTCTGGACTAATGGCAACATCATCCAGGTTGCAAAGATCCTGTGAGGCGATAGGATGATGTCCATGAGACATTTGAAATTTGCGTGTTCCCCATGGAGCCCAAAAGGGAACACAGAGGAAATGGGCAATGATGTTTTGGGCTTTCAGGGCTACACGTCGTTAGCCTTTAGTTAGGCCTTTAAGACCGGCGGGAGCGGTGCGGCGTCACAGGAACATGCTGGGGGTTTGTAACAATGTGGAAAGCTTTTTGTTTTTTTATCCACTTAAAAAATATATATATATATTTTTGGTTATGATTTTATTGACACTTAATTAGAGATATTTTAATAGGATTAACCCCGCCCCCCATGCATGGGCACAAATTGTGTGAATATGTATTTGCAAAAAAAAATATATAAAAAAAACCACACTGAAAAGCATAAGCATCTTTTCATGCATGTCTATAAATGCGATGTGTGGATGGACATTATCACAGCGCATGCCATAGAAATTTATGTTATGTTCTCATGTCACTACCGAGTTTGCTACCTGCGGCGACGACGTGTGTAAAAACTGTGCAACCATGCGCTTCCAAACAAAACACTCCAATGCATTGGCCTTCCTTTCACCCAAGGTCTATAACACCTGCTCTGCACATTTTCGAGTTTTCCCTTCTCCCATCACACCTGATTTAACTAATCTGATCTATAGATTCTGTGCATGTATGCCATCGAGATCTACGTGTGCGGTGATGTCATAATCGCGTTTTGCCTTCTTGTGCATTCTTTGGTGCTTAGCTTCTAATCCAAAGCGTTTTATTCTTTGCTCGCTTTATGAATACAGTCTTGCAATCTCTCTCTCTCTCTCTCTCTCTCTCTCTCTCTCTGTGCACATCCGCGGTGCGGTAGAGGAGCTAATGTGGTGTCTAGACCACGTGAGAGCGATTAGCGTTTGCCAATTTTCCTTTTTGTTTAATTTACGCCATTTAATACATCTTTTGGCTACATATATATTTACTTTTGTTCTGCAAGTTGAGTGTGTAAGCGAGTGCCTGTGTGTGTGTGTGTGTGTGTGTGTGTTGATGGAGCATGGCGGCTCCGAACACACAATGGTATGAGAGTTTAACTCGCCAGCATGGTGTGCGCGTGGTGCGCGCGGCGAGTTTAGAGGAGTGTGTGTTAGCGGTTGGAGATGTGGTGGGACACGAGACCATCGTCTCTGCTTCCCGAATGAACAGCGCTGTTGTCGTGTTTGTAAATAGTGTTGATAAAGCGATCAGACTTGTCCAAAACAGGGAATCACTGTGAATAATGAGCACATACAGTACCGGTTTCTCCCCTGAGCTCCCCAGCTAAGAAAATAGTTTAATCTAATGTTCCTCCCTTCATATCTGACAGTTTAATCGCAACAGAGCTGTCCAGATATGGACGACTAGTCTCTCCCATAAAGAAAATCACCCTTGGTTGTAAATCCCCTCTGATTAAATATTTGGTATCTTTTAGGAGAGTTGTTTTCATGCTTTTTAAAGAAGGTATATTACAGCTAAATGCCGTGTTCAAATTCAGAGTTGAAGATATCGATTATAACATATTCGTCTCCTCAGACACCAATATAAAATGCTTTAAATGTGGTGCAATGGGACATCTTGTCCATGCCTGTCCTGAAAGACGGAGTGTCTGCTGAAAGCCCAGGAAATACTTCTGAACCAGAGCCAGAGGAGAACGAATCTCAAGCCCAGCCTGCAACCCAACAGTCTGCTGAAGCAACATCGACACCAAAAACAACATGCTTGGCTAAACCGGGCCGAGGGGAGCCCAGCGTGACCCTGTAACAGGCAGTTGCCTAGTTATGGGCTCCTGGCCTGCGGGGGAATGCAGGATAGCCTGTGTGTTTTCCTGAGTGTTGAGGAGTGTGTCAGCTGGTCCTCCAGGGAATACACATCAGCGGCAGTGTGCGCGCGGGACTGATTCGTCGGTGACCACCGCGTCGCCTTAAAGGAGACGTTGCTCGCGGAGGACATTGGGCACGGAGCAGGACGCTCTCCGAGTTTGTTTATTTTGTTTTGGCCTTGCGTAGGAGTGAGCGAAAAGACTCTATTTTCCATAGATTATAGATTGGGTGAATGTGGTGTGCGAGGACCGGCGTGTGAATGAGAGTGGCACTATTTAATGCACAATGTAATTAAATGTACATACACTTGAATACACATATGTTGTCTCTGGTGGTCCTTACCTACTTTTCTGTTAACAGCTAGCTACTGTTTTAAATAATAGTAGCAGGTTTGTTACAACCCGACCGGCACTGGAGAGGCCGAGCACGGCTGATAAGGACACAGAGGGCTCGGATGCAGTGCTGGAGCTACCTGTGTTCTCAGTGATGGGTACAAGAGCGAAGAGCCGCCAACTGGAAGCATCAGTCACTGCATTGACACAAGGGGATGAGGCGGACATAGAGATGGAAGAGGAGCCCTTTTTCAAAACACCCCAAAAGGGACACTGAACCAGAATCAGACTGTGATAGATACATATCAGATTCTGTGCTGACTCTCACCCCTGAGGAAGAGAAACTACCAGTCACATACAGTGAGGAATCCATACACAGCTTTTTAACAGGGACAAAAGGCGGCCAATATATTAAACTACAGTGGAACCTTGGATTACGAGCATAACTCGTTCCGGAAGCAGGCTCGTATTCCAAAACACTCGTAAACCATATCTTCCCATAAGAAATAATGAAAACTCAAATAATTCGTTCCACAGCCCAAAAAAATAAATACAGAAAAATAATTAATACAATATATAAAGTAAAAATAAAACAAATTAACCTGCACTTTACCTTTAAAAAAAGTAAAAATAAATCCCAACAGATAAGTGTTTCCGTGTATTTGTGTGTGTGTGTGTGTGTGTGTGTGGAATTGGCCCCTTCCCTCGCCTCGTCTTACACAGTAAAACTCCTCCTCCCTCCCCCACCTCGCTTTTTAAGTTTCACGACAAACACACACACACAATGGAAACACTGTTTTAACAGGAAAAAAAGAAATCTCTCTGACACTTGCGTGAGCGCAGACTAACGGAATCACTGCTGTAAAGTAAAAAAAAAAAACAGAACAAATGAACCAGCACCTTACCTTTGAAAAGAATCGTGACAGAGCAGAGTTTTTGTGTAGAGCAGAGTGTGTGTGTCTGTGTGAAGCCGGGGAGGGGGGGTGTAAAGGCGAGAGAGTGTGTGTGTGTCGGTGTGTGTGTGTCGGTGTCAAAAAACTCGGCACTCGTAAACCAAGACATGCTCGTTTATCAAGTCAAAATTTTATTTAAAATCTTTACTCGTCTTGCGGAACACTCGTAAACCGAGTTATTCGCAATCCGAGGTTCCACTGTATAAGACCATTTCCCAAACAAGAGACAGTTCGTTCATGGCATCAAATATTTCAGAAAACAAAATGAAACAGAAAACACATCTTTTGATGAATGAAGTAAACATTGCGAGCTTAAACATGAATGGGGAAAAAACATATGAAAAAAAGAGTTAAACTCTATGAACTATTAAAACGGTATAAACACGGTACATTGATGTAGCTCTACTTCAGCGACGTCAAAAACGCTGCGGACTGGTCAAAAGCGTGGGATGGGCTCGCGATCCTGAGCCATAATACACCACTGAGTGCTGGAGTCGCACTGCTCTCTGCTCGCAATTTTATACCCAACTCTTATACAGTAGAAGAATTTTTAAACGGGAGGCTTTTAAAAGTGAGAACTTTTTATGAGAATGAAGTTTTTGTTTTTATTTGTGTGTACACTCCCACCAAGGCAGTAGAGAGGATGATGTTTTAAGACAAACTAAACAGCGTAATTAATGACTGTAATGCTGCTGATTTTTTAATTCTGGGTGGGGATTTTAACTGCACAACTGACAACTTGGACAGAAATCCTCACATGGCCTCCCGTAAACACATGTGGGAGATGATGGAGGCCCAGGACTTAAGTGACTTATGGAGAAACTTAAACAAGAAACAAAGACAGAACACCTGGGCCCATTCCATAGATAACATGCTCTCGCTGGCAAGACTCGATCGATTTGATTGTTTTAAACATCAACTGTTCTCTTTTACAAAATGTTTTATTGACCCAGTAGGCATCTCGGATCATAGCATGGTGCAGTGCACTGTCAGTAGGAAAAACCTCAAGCCTAAGAGCGCCTACTGGCATTAACACTGTACTTTTAGAAGATGCCAATTTTATTGATTCTTTTACCCTTTTATGGACCAGTCTCAAATCACAAAAAGCAGATTTTAGCTCTCTACAGCAATGGTGGGACTTAAAAGCACAAATAAAAGTTTTTTGCAGCACACCGTACACTCTCAATGTCACAAAAGACATTGTTAGATCTATGAGACCTTTAGAGACTGAAAGTCTGAGACCGAAAGACCACAGAAAGTCAAGGGAATATTAAAACCCTCAAAAACACAAACGCCATAATGAACGACCTACTGGGCACTACAGCACAGGGTTTAAAATATGTTTAATGTTTAATATGTTTAAAACAATATGGTGTTGTTAGGAGAACCTGTACTCTGTAGAAGAGGAAGAAATAATCTTTGCACCAAACTTAAACTGAAAAAGTGCAATAACTATATATGTTTAAGAAAAAAAACTATAATGTCTTAAAATATGCTTAATTAATTAGTTTATTTATCAACTCAATCCTTATTCCATTTTTTATACAACAAAACTTGTAAAATAAAGGATTGTAAAAAGTAAAAAAAAAGTCTCTTTCTGTCTCTCTCATAAGTACCATTCGGACGAGACTAGATTTACTGGGGGACGTTAGAGAAATTTCTGTTTCACAGTGGTACTTTGTGATTTTAATCCCGGCCGAATCTGCCATGTCTGTCTTTTTTACCTACTGTTTTTCAGCAAACTCGGCGGTCCTCTGAGAAATCTAATCCAGTCCGAATGCGAATGTCTTTGTTTGCCGAAAATGTTTTTTTTTTTTTTCTTGTGTACGTCCAAATAGTGCTATAGACTCTCACAAACACACACACACACACTTTTGTGTGCATAAATTAGACCAATTTATCTTCACATAAACAGCGGCGTATCGACACATGGAGCGAGATGCTCCGTCAGTAATACTCGCTGAGCAGGAGGAGGATTTGTCCGGCTGCTCGTTTGCTCCAGATCTCCCATGTTCATGTGATGTGTATATTTCTGCCTTCATCTAATTTAGTCCTCATAATGAACATATTTCATGTGACGACTCTCTGCAGCCAGCAGACGGTTGGTTTAGCCTGTCTGTCTGCTCCCTGGCCTGGGCTCTGGATTGTCACCGATTAACTAGGCCTCTTCTGAGACTATGTGCTATACTGCAAGAAATGAGAGCAGCACCTTCCCGAGTGGGATGGACACCGTCCCGCCCTAACAGGCCAGTTTTGCCCTCAAAGGTCCTCCAATTGTCTATGAAGCCCACGTTGTTTTCGGAGCACCACCTGGACATCCAGCGGTTCAGCGACCATAACCTGCTGTAAGCTATGTCGCCACGTCTCATTGGGATGGGACCAGAGCAGACTACTTACACATTCCTAGAGTGCTGTCCACCTTTTGAACTAATATAATGTGGTTAAACCAGAGGTTGGTGTGTTTAATGGTCCGATCTGCCAGCATTTTCTTTCTCAATCAATTTCAAAGGCCTTTGCATGTACCAGACTGGTGCAGGCGGTATTTCTTGGGCCTATCCTTTCAGTCATTGTATACAGGCAGTGGCGTAGCCAGATTGTCCCCTGAGTTTCCTCCATTCCTTTTCTCGGTTCTTTCAAATGCTTCTACAGTCTTTCTCAGGAGGCCAGCACTCAGCATTCACTGTCTTGTGTTCCACCTTGGCTAGCACTCTGGGGAACTTTTCCATGGTGATTCTCCACTGACAGGCGTTCCAGCTCGAGCAACCCCTTTGCTACTTGCATTAGGGAGTCCATTTGCTGGCGTGGAGTGGCTGTTGGCTTGAATGACCACTGAGGGAATTTTTCTGCAGTGATTCAGAGGCGACACGCTGCACCAGGACACTCTGCCTTGACTGTCTCATAGAACTCCGATTAAGCCTGTGGTAGGGCATATTCTGTGAGCTGTGGGTCTTCTGGCAGCAAAGGTGCCAGCTTGTGTGCCAGCTCGGATGGCGATACACTTAAAGGTGCGAAGATAAGGTTTGATATTGTCATTACCAGTCAGTTTATGGAGTGGTGGGCATCACTGAAGTGAGACAGTGAGGAAGATATGCATTTCGGTAGGAGAACTGGATCCCTACATCTTGGCTGGCTCGCTGCGACAAAGCGGCGCTGATGGTGTGTTTTGAGGAGTGCTGATTTCTGTGGTGCATTATTATTACCGCAACACTTGCAGATGAAAGTGAAGTCAGTATTATCATGCTACAATGCACGCGCACACACACACACACACACACACACACACACACACACACACACACACACACACACACACACACACACACACGTGTGTGCACATACTTCTTTAGTTAGAATAAATTACATTACATCCTCTCCCACACATTTTCCCCTCATGTGTTTATTTTCGGAGTTCTAAATCTGCCAAAAGAACACATTCTTGGTCTTAACTCAGAAATCTTCACGCTGCTGTGTTTAATTAAGCAGATCAATTCGAATGACTTTTGTAAACCAGGAGCGGAGGCAGAGCTCAGGGCTGGGTGTTACTGACCAGAAGGTTCATGCTAAATAACGATTTAAGGATTAACACCCTGATGTAATGATTCACGGATTGACCCTGCGTTCAGTGGATCCTCGGACCGATCCAATGCGCCGCTGATCTGGAAAGGCATAAGCAAACCCTGACACATAACATGTAAATTGTTTTGAAACAATGAAACAACGCCTATGCACGTCCTTGCTAGCGGATATACTTATCCATTGAGTGTATTGCATGCGTGTGTGTACGTGTGTGTGTATGTGGGTGTGTGGGTGTGATGTGAGGGACAAAAAGGACACGTGGAAAATGCAGAGATGCTGTTGTTGAACTCGGCCGCCGGATCATTGACTCTCCTAATGATTAGCTTTATTACTCTTTCTCTCAGCCCATGCTAGTGTGTGTGTGTGTGTGTGTGTGTGTTGATGCAGGAAGTGTATGCCGACTTTCAGGACTCCTTCAACAGTTTATAGACCTTGTTCACTTTTATCGGTTCATAGCCGGGGCTCTGTTCTATGACAGTGACTAATAAACTCGATAGGTTTTTTGTTTTCGCTTTGTTAAAACGTGATTATCTCAATTATTTTAGATGTACAATATTCATTTGATTTAATTTCTCATTAAGTTACAATTGCCAACTGGTCGATTTTAGCATCATGTGTCCTCCATTTGATCTTTTTGAGAGTTTCTAAAAGATCAGTAATAGTACAATACGTGTTTAATATTCTGATGTAGAAGAATCGAAGTTCTCATTAATTAGAAGCTTCGATTTGCGTAGATTTTAAATCACACACTGCAGCAGGTGTGAGTTTTTCTGAGGTGTGTCTGTCAAAGAGAATGTCTTTTTTTTTTTATTTTGTTGCAGTGTTATTCTCTTATTGTATTATTTAACTTTTTATCCCTCAGATTGTTTGTCTCAGTTTGAATGAAAAAAAAAAAAAAACCAGCCCTATTTCACAGCATTGTGCATCTTGTTCTAATCTACACACACACACACACACACACACACACAGCTGGAAGGTCAGTAGCATGGAGTCCCCTAAGAGACCAGAGTGGAGTGTATTCTGTCTCATGCCCTCAGGGATGTTTATTTAGTTGATGTTTATCTCCATACAATAATTTATCTAATTAAAAAATCTGATCAGGTGATCGTTTCTATAGTAATGGCTTCCTCATGTTTCCCTTACATGGTTGATTTTAGATTTTTTTTAAATGGTTGAAATGGTGAGAAGAGAAGGAGTCTCCAGTGTCAAAGTTGAGGCTTTCCTGCTTTAAAGGTTAGGAACAAATTTTATAGAATTTGAAAAAAAGAAAAAAAGGAGATCCTGCAGATCTTTATTGTTCAAGCTCTGTAAGAAAAAGGTTTATAGAAAGAAAGTTCTGTAACAGGGGTCTGTTGAAAATGACACTTGAACAGAGATTCTAAAAGCATTTCAGACCCTGAGAAAAGTAAACTATCTATAGAACCTGTTCTAAGTTTTTTTTTTTTAAGAAGCAGTGTTGTAAAACTTCCTTGTAACAAGTTGTTCGTGTTTTCTTCCTATTTTACCGAGCTTGTATTCTGGTACCAAGTACAGGACTGTAGCGAAGGCTAGATGCAGGAAAGTGCTTGTACACAACCCCCAAATTTCTGAAATAACTCTGAAATCACCTCTGACTAGCATTAACTTTTTTCTGTCTAGCGTTTACTCACCTCTGTCTAGTGTTTCCCCTCCTCTAATTAGCGTTTACTTACCTCTGGCTAGCGTTTACTCTCCTCTGGCTAGTGTTTACTTTCTTCTGACTAGCATGTACTCACCTCTGGTTAGCGTTTACTTTCTTCTGACTAGCATTTACCCACCTCTGACTAGCGTTTACTCACCTCTGACTAGCCCCTACCATCCATTGGCTAGCATTTACTCACCTCTGGCTAGTGTTTACTTTCTTCTGACTAGCATGTACTCACCTCTGGTTAGCGTTTACTTTCTTCTGACTAGCATTTACCCACCTCTGACTAGCGTTTACTCACCTCTGACTAGCCCCTACCATCCATTGGCTAGCATTTACTCACCTCTGGCTAGTGTTTACTTTCTTCTGACTAGTCCCTACAATCCTTTGGCTAGAGTTTACTCACCAGAGTGAGCATTTACATTTACTCACCTCTGACTAGCGTTTACCCTTCTCTGGCTAGCGATTTTACTCACTTTTGCCTAGCGATTACTCAACTTTGTCTAGCATTTACCCTTCTGTGATTAGCATGTACTCACCACTGGCTAGCGTTTACTTTCTTCTGAATAGCGTTTGCCTCCCTCTATCTAGCGGTTTCTCACCTCTGACTAGTATTTACTAGTCAACCTCTGTTGAGCTTTTACCCATCTCTCTTTTTTACCGCTACAAGTGAAAACCTCAAGCTCATTCCTTCTCATTCAACCCTGACCTGCTGGAAAAAGTCAGGGACCAAGCCTTTAAACGGGCCAAACATTTCAGAGATGAGTGTCAGAGTGCTCTGCCTCCTGAAAATCACACTCACACACACACACACACACACACACACACACACACACACACACACACACACACACACACCATTTTCTTATCCTTTTCAGAAGCAGTATATGAGTTGAGTAAGGACAGAGTGGAAGCAGCAGACGCAGCGTCTGCGTCGTTGTGGTTGTGGGATCAGACCAGGCGTCTGTGACAGTCCGTTTCCTCTGCCGGATCGTTTCTTCTGTCCTTAATTGAACAAAAACAAACATCTCCTTTTCTCCGCTGGAATGTTCAGATCCATTTACACACAGGACTTGAGCTCTGTCTGCTGAGTTTATTTTGCAGTTGTGGATTGTTTTTTTTTTTTAATTTTATATATATATATATATATATGATGAACATATGTTATATGTTTGAGATTTTCTGCCTTTGAGCATCTGTAGAGGCTGTGAGGAAAGACAGAAGACAAGCAGGAGAAACGCTTGATTAAGCAGCTGAAGTCTGAGTAATGAAGTTCACACCAGCGTTTCTGAGAGAATCTGATATACAGAGAGAGAAATTCTCAGCTTTATGATTCAAGAACTGATTGTTTTTTTAACTTCGTAATATTTCGGGTTTTTCTATGATAAAACAGACACCGAATATGAACATGGAAATGAGAAACTCCTCTCACAGAACGCGACCGGTCCCTCTTTACCTAGTAAACTGGTGCTACGTGGACATCATTTGCATATTGTCATCTGATTGGTTTTAATAATTTATGATGCGTTAACATTTGCCTGATCGGTGAATGAACCAGGGACTTTCCCCCGACAGCTCGCTATAGAGAATCTCTGAGCTTAAAATAAATAAAGGTTTTTCTAGAATTCGAAAAATGTTCCAAAATTTCCAGGATAAAAAAAAATTTTTTACATTTTGCTACAACCCATACCATTATCTAGCTTTGCCGAAAAATTTCAGGTTCTTAAAGCGGAAATTTGTGAGGCGGGGTTTATATGCCGAGGTACTGCTGTGTTTAGAGTAATCTGACTACATATACTTAGAGCGGTAGAAACACTGCTCATATGCACAGCTTTGTAAAACAGCAGAATAAATCCATGTTGAAAAAAACGTATATGCAATTTAAGCCTCAAGTATAATATCTTTCGGCCCTGCCCACGCAGTAATTCACATTCAGACGGAGTCACAACGGAGCGTTCTTAGTCTCCAAGACCGCCACCCTCCCCCTTGTATAGATGACTGTGCAGCATGGTGTGTCGACTGTTGCGTGTTGTGTAACAGATCTCTGGTATAACATTGTCTGCATATTTTTTTTTCTATTCCACCCTTTTCTCCTTTACTAACTGAAGACATTTCTCTCTCTCTCTCTCTCTCTCTCTCTCTCTTCTTTCTAAAAAAAGAAAAACTTGATAAATTTAGTTCATTCACCATCATCATCATCATCATCATCATCATCATCATCATCATGCGAGTAATGATACATTATGTCTGAGAGGCTTCCTGTGAAACGCGTCATGTTCTGCCTCACAGTTATTACACTCCACAAACCCCTGACCCCTTTCTCTTTAGAGGAACTCCTCATCTTTCTAATACTGCTAATGAAAGCACAGATTGTAGGCGAGGAGAGATAATAACCTGTTTTTTTTAGATACAGGAGGTTCCCTGTTTGTGTTCCTGGCAAACTCGAGTGCTGTCGAAAAAGCCTGTTGAGGAACGGCTAAAGAAAGTACAGAGGAAGGTGAGACCTCATGAGCTCAGCCTGATTCAGGAATGCTGAATGTACCATTCATTACATTTTACACTGACTGTGTGTGTGTGTGTGTGTGTGTGTGTGTGTGTCTGTTGAGTAACCTCCTTCATTCCAAATACAGCGTGTCTGAATGTCGCAATTATTTGTCACATCTTACAGGAAAGTTTGCACATTTTGTGAAATTTGTTTCACACAACTTAAAATAGATTCAGATCCGTTTCCCCCCCCCCCACAATCTACACGATGACAGAGTTAAAAGAGGTGTTTCCTATATTTATAAAAAAATATATTTAAAAAAGACTGAACTATCCCATTAAGTATTGATATGACAACTGAGCACTGGTGCATCCTACACCTACTGTATCAATGGTCCTTTAGTCTCTTCAACAACTTGACTGGAGTCCACCTGTGTCTAATCAAATTTATTGGATATAATTAGGACCACAGATTGTCAAGAGAATTATCAGCAGACCCACGAGACAGGATTGTGCCAAGACACAGATCTGGGGAGGAATACCAGAAACTTTCTGTAGCACCGAAAGCGCAAAACGTACGGTAGCCTCCATCATTCTCAAATGGAAGAGATTTGAAGAACCAACAGTCGTCCCAGATCTGTACGCCCAACCAAATTCAGTAATCGGGGACGAAGAGCCTTGGGACGACAGGTACCCAAGAACCGAATGGTCGAGATCCTGAGTTCCCTTGTAGAGATGGGAAAACCTTACAGAAGGAAAGATATCACTGTAGCACTCCAGCACTCAGGCCGATATGGTAGAGCCGTCAGACAGAAGTCATTCCTTCTGAACTGCGCTTGAATGGCTCATAGACCAGGAGAACCGAAATGTTCTGGTCTGATGACACAAAGTTTGAACGATTACCCAAAGCCGAAAACCAAACGTTTAAACACAGCAATGCTAATAGTTCTCATAATACTAGGTACCAACAAGTAGCGTGCACCTTATGGTCACAGTAGGAGTAATAGCTCGTAAAACACTAGCAGTTCACTCGGGTACTGTGGTGCGAGGCCATTTAGTGCTTTATAGTATAAGTAGTTTAGTAAAATCAATATCAGCATTTTAAAATCGATGTGAAATTTCACAGGGAGCCAATGCAGTGTAGATAAGATAGGGGTGATGCGCTCGTATCTTCTGGTTCTAGTGAGGACTCTCGCTGCTGCATTCTGGACTAACTGAAGCTTGTTTATACACCTGGTTGAACAACCAGACAGTAAGGCGTTACAAAAGCATGAAACACTTTTTTCTGCATCATGTAGCAACTAAACGATTCCTCGAGTAATTCGATTACAAAAAATGATCGGGGCAAAATCTTCTGTCTCAAAGCTTCTTTGAATTAATTTTAATTGCTTGCGTTATGCTTTTGCGCAATTATTTGTTTGGCGTGACACAGCGCGCTTCCGGGTGCAAGCCGCCAGTAAACACCGACGAAGAAGAAGCGCTTACGTCACCCACAAAGCGGAAAGAGACGCAAACAGTTAGCTGCGCATTGATTTGAGGGAGCGTTCTGTTGCGGGCTGCCAAATGGAAGGAAGCGATAAAATGATCAGCGAGGCCAAGAGACGAAAGAAAGCAGCGAGAAATTTTTTTTTGAAATTTTTTTTAGCTTTTGCATCTGAGAAAAGGCCTTAAAATAAGAATGTATGACACTGTAATGCACTTAATTCATCTCAGTCAACTTTAACCTAGTCCTTGTATTGTGAATAATGACAATGTTTATTTTTGATAAAATGCTGTATGCATTAAAAAAATTAAAGTTGATTTTTCTCCAAAAAAAAGTTTTATTAAATTTTTGATAGAATACTCGATTACTAAAATATTCGATAGCTACAGCTACAGGGACCATTTCTGAGATGAAGAAGGCTTTCTTAGTAACGTTATCTAAATGAGCTTCAAATGAAAGTCTGGAATCAATAATCATAATGTGGAAAACTTGAAAGAGTCTGAAAACTGTATGTGGTCGGCTGTAAGCTGCAATTCTCCAAAAATTACCTCTTTGAAGGTCCCATATTTTACTGTTTCTTTAAAAAGTTAACATACGTCTCAAAAAGTGTGTGTGTGTGTGTGTGTGTGTGTGTGTGTGCACGCACGGTCATCACCCATAAAAGATTTACAGATGCTGTTGCCGAACTCCACTTCTGGGTCATTGACTCTCCTAATAACCAGCTTTATTACTCTCTCACTTTTTATTCCCTCTCTCTGACCAAATAGTGTGTGTGTGTGTGTGTGTGTGTGTAATGAAAAAAAGCAATGCTGTTTAATCTCCTGCTGTTTGTTACGAAGTTTTGTTGTTGTGAAATCATCTTTACGCCTCAGCAGATCTCAGACGGCGTCTGTGAGTTTTGTATCACAAAGACAAAACTACATTTACGAGTTTATAACAATTCTGTGGTTCGCTTTTGGGCTCCGTTCCTGCAGGTGACGCTGTTCTGTCTCACAAGATCAGGACTCCATGAATGAAATGGTCCATGTTTCGACCCGTCAATCACAGTGACACTAGGGCATCATGTCGGTCTGTGAGCTCATGTATGCATGTATGTATGATGGCGCTTTCCTCAGAATGTGTTAGTCTGCAATTGAAGTGTCTCAGTCAAATCATATGATAATCTTCACCATCCCAGTTATTAGACCATTATGTGATCAGGAGGGAAAAATATGTATAGATGCTTTCAGGAAAGTGTGTTCTAGCTTCATGCTGGCTGTTTAACATTAGCCGATCCTGGGTTTATAACAGATTTACTAGCCAAGTACCAAGACTGTGCTCATTTATTCTGGAGTAAAAACTGCTATAAACTCACGATGATGATTCTCAGTATGGAATTCATGGTTTATTCATGGCATGTGCGGCACTTTGTCCCGTCCTGAACTTGTAGTTTGCTGGAATTTCGGGCAGAAGTTCCCAATTGAGCTGCGTTTTTTTTTTTTTTTTTTTTCTTAGTTAAAATATCTGAGATTCTGTGTAATCGAAGGCAGAATCAGAGTCCTCCATCTTCAGGTAAATAAATGAGATTTCTAACGGTCACGCCTTTGGTCACGTAGCATCCGTTTGCGCATGAGAAACATTTGGACAGGAAGTACACGGAGACCTTTACGCTGATGATTCGGCAACCTTGCCCTTTGCTTCTCCCCCGTCTCTTCTGATCCAAGCTGCAAAACCAGCTGTCTCCATTTTATCTGCTTTCCTTTAGAAATAATTGAATTTCCTCGGCTGTGTTTTTAATTTAAATCAAACGCTGTAACCTCCTGCGGCTGTTTTGAAGCGTTTCGCGTTAACGCTAACTAATTAAAAAAAGGGCAGCGAGCGATAAAGAAGAGGGCGTAGCTTCCAGCGAAAACACCGATTCTGTTTAATATGACTCGTACAATGTGTACGACAGCCCGAGATTAAAGGAAGAAAACCGACCATTCAGCCTTTTGCACCTCGTTATTTATAGATTTATTTGCTTTATATAGGAGCTGAGCGATCTTTGCTAATTTGTTGGGAGAAAAAGGGGTGGAAAAACCCTCACCAGATGGGTCTCTCGCGGCCCAGCTCGACATTTCATCTTGTTGGATAAAAAATGCTGTAAGCGTTTATAGACGTGTCAGAAATGTCAGGGTTTCTAATAAAAGAGTAAACCAGGCTGAAACGCATGAGAGGTTTCAATTCCACATGCATTAGAGCGCCGCACAGAGATAAGCGCTCTCACGGGTCAAATGCTCGTTGCTATGAAAAGACGATGGCCTAGTAGCCTCTTTACTAGGATTTAGATTTTTTTCTTTCCCCCACAGAACAGATTTGGTTGACCCCCAAATCTGATTAAAAAAAAAAAAATGTGGGCAAGACCGCTGCTTTAAAGAGTCGATGTGGATTAACTGGTCGTTATAATTACTTTAGCTCAGTGTTTACTTTTGATTAAATTTGTCAAAGATGCTTTGTTGGAAAATATTAGCGCAGAAGGTCAGGAAACAGACAAAAAAAATATATATATACAAGCTATTTTTTAAATTATTTCAGTTCTCAAAAATATTCATATACATTTATGTACACCCGTTCATCTACTTCTTAATTCTTTTACTGTATAGTTCTTTTTTAATTTTCCTCCCCGTCACATTAAGGGTACTACTACCACTCAGTCGGGAGGGCCGAAAATTATCACGTGTTTCCTCCGAACCACGTCACGCCTCCCATCCTGCCTCGCTGAGAGAGCTCGGCCAGTCAGCCCTCTCTAGTCCTCTAGGCCCAGAAAATCGAACTAGCGGTCTCCGGATGATACGGCGAGCACTTTACCACTGCGCTACTCGGGTACATTAACACCCATATCTGACCAACCAATCACAACGTTGCCTCTCAGTGCATTCCGGCATGGAGACCCGGTCAAGACGAGTCCAAATCAAGCACCAGAATGGCGAAGAAAGGTGATTTACGTCACTTGGAACATGTCATGGTTGTTAGGATGGTGCAGCCGACTTGAAACGAAAATTACAAGGCACAAAAATCTAACTGAATCGACAGTCTGTGCGTGATTGACAACCCTCATGATGATGTCATGATTACAGTTTATCCATTTATAATCACATTTACAAACAAGCGCCTGCTCTAGGTTGCAGCAGCTGTTCCCTCACTAGCCTCACTTTCTTCTTTTTCTTGGAATGAAAGAATTGCAGGTTGTTATGTCACGTACGAGTTTTACGAAGCACCGACACTGGAGAATCTTTCTGTAAATGTTGCTTTTTCACCCTATCAACAGTTACACATGTCTTTTTTCTTGCATTATCAGAGTATCTCATAGTTATGGAAGACTACAACCTATTTATTTATGTTTTACTGAAAAGTCTTCATTCCCCTCTGTCTGAGACACGCCGTAGTTCAGGTTAAAGCTTTCCTGCCTGGAAATAAACCTTTCATGCATTGCACTACGCTGCAGGTTCATAAATATCAGAGATGATCTCGTACTCTTGTCAGTCTCCTTCCTTCCAGTAGATCGTTTAATCCTTCCAGGAGTTTGGGATGGAGTGTGAGAGCCTGCACACTTCTTCTCCCCTGTTTAATTATTCACCAGCTACCTTTTTATCACACCATCGTAAAACCTCTACGAAGAGAAAGTACAGAAGAACTCATGTAGAAGGAGATGAGTGTGTGGGGCAAAGTAAGTTTATACGCTGCAACAGAATGCAATAAACACAACACTAAAAATAGATCTAATGTAATAATACAAGATGGTGCAGTGAAAATATTCCCAGCTATGGAGAGTTAAGCAGTGTGTCGCGTATATGACGTGCCGCTCTGCCGTCGTGTGTAAGCGTGCACGTCATCCCGACCTTTTAAGCGTAGACCATGTCACTGATCTACTGCTTTTTCTTCATGTCACATGGAAAGAGTGGTTTGAGAGCCGACATATGATGGCAGAGGGTAATGAGAGCAGCTTGATGTGATTTTGACTGGAAGCTGATTTCATCGCCAGCTGCATGAGACCATGCCGGGAAAAGTTATTTCCTTTTGTTAAAATTGAGTGTTATTGTGTTTAGATCACATTTTTGTTTGTAGAGTGTAATGATGGAGAACTGTTTACCCCCCATCTCCCCCCCCCCCCCTGGATTCCCCTCACTCTTGCTGACCAGTCCCATGTACATGGGAAGGAAAAAAGAGAAAATCTTTACCAGACGGATGTGTCCTTACTCCCGTCCTTGACTGCTGGTTTGTCGTTTCGTCCTGAAAGGGACTATGAGATACAGATATGAGATAAGCTTTTAATTTCTGAGACATACAGTATGTAAATGTCGAATAATTATTTTATATTTAACTAAACATATTTCCCCAAATGTACTCTGACCAGTACCCATCCCCCCCTCCACCCCCCCCCATGGAGATCTGGACTACTCTTACCTACTCTTGAAGGAATGCTGATGAATGCATTTGCTCCTGAAGGAATTTTGACCCAAGCTTCTTTGCTGCTGAATGAATCACCAATCTCACCAATCTCAGAGCTTCACTGATTGACCAAAGCTTCAGAACGAATTTTGACCAATCTCAAAGCTCGTGAAAAAAAAATTCTCATCAGTGCCAAAGCTCGTAAAGGAATTCTTATAGATACCAAGCTACTGACGGGATTCCTATCGATCCCCCTAGCCTCTGAAGGTTTGCCCCTGAAATTCTGACCAAGTCCAAAGCTACTGAATTCTCACCAAATCCAAAGTTCACAAATTAATCCTGCCCAATTAAGAAAAATAAAAAACCTGATCAATCAAATTCTGATCAATCCTACTCCCAATCCATTCTCCTCATTCCCACTCACTGATGAATTATTACTTTGTTAATTAATACTTTACCCTCCGTCTGAAGGATTTCTTATCAAATCCTCCGTTCCTAAATTAATTTTAACCAACTCCTGTACTCCATTTAAATTTAAATTCAATCCCACTGCTTGTGAAGGAATTCTGACCAATGTCTCCATTTTTAAAGGGAATACTTACTAAGCCCAATCACTCCTAAGGGAATTCCGAACAATCCGGAAGAAAATCGATTCCATCCTTCAGGTCCTGAAAGAATCCTGACCATCTCTTTGAGAACTTCGACATACGCCTAAAGACAGTAACAACGACTTTACTGCAGAAGGAATCTGTTGCTCCTCTGAAAGAGATCTGGAGATGAAACATAATGTATGTAGGTATGAATGTATGAATGCAAGGATGAATAAGAACATTCTTGTTCCTGCTGGATGTAACAACTGACACCTGTAAACACGTCCACCACCCTGGCTCGTCACCGGAGCTGTCCAATGTATCTGAGGGCGAAAGCATGCCACTTACTATAAAATGAAATGAATAGATGTAAATACACACGCTCATAACTTTCTTTCCATGATAAACTTGACGCATGGGCTCACCAATCTGTAAACCATTTACACAAACATGCCCTGTTTATATTTATGAATGTAGGCAAAGCTCAGACTGAGGCGGCCATTTATCAGGTGCAGTTCACTTTTCCATGACACACTGTAGTCTGAGTTTTTATGGGTTTAGTCTCGATAGGTGTGTTTGTCTTTCTAAAAAGCTTTTTCTTGTTTGGTTTGGATTTGGGAACACCCTCAATGAACACGGCGAACGCTAAAGCATCACTTTTTTTCAGTAGCCTACAGCAGTACATCAAGTTAATGAATTTCATTATTATTATTATTACTATACAATAGCCAGTGTACTTTTTTATTTATTCTGTAAAGTGAATTCTTGCGGTAGCTCATAAACATGCTACTCACATCACCTACTTCATTATTTATTTGGAACACCACAGCTCTTCTCTCATCTTCAGTTTTATTGCTAGGTGTAGGTTTAGCATTAATGAGCCGCAGTAATCATTATGTCAGTTGAAGGTCCTCATAAGGACAGAAGAAAAAGAAAACACAAGTGTACGTTCAGGCTTCCTGCATGTTTATGTGTTTATCCCAGTGTAACCTTGCTACTTTAATGAGGCAGGGTCTGGAGACACGCTAACAAGTCAGAAGAGCTAACAAGATACACATTACAGCGAGCGAGCGAGAGAGAGAGAGAGATGGGATGAAATTCAAAACAGGAAGAACATATACTACAGAGAGGTGGGAGAGGACAGGGCACTGGATGATCGTCCTTCCTGTCAACAGCAGTGTCGGTACAGGCAACACTGCAGGAGCTGTTTATCATCATCATCATCATCGATGGTCAAAGTGACAAGGGCGTGGCTTCTGACAGAGAAAGAGGCGTGGCCTGTTTCTATTACAGTGAAGGAGGCGTGACTCCTGTATCTGTTACAGTGAAGGAGGCGTGACTCCTGTATCTGTTACAGGGAAGGAGGCGTGGTTCTGTATCTGTTAATGTGGAGGCGTGTCTTCTGTGTCTGTTACAGTCAAGGAGGCGTGTCTTTTGTATTTGTTACAGTGAAGGAGGTGTGACTTCTGTGTCTGTTATAGTAAGGTAGGCATGGCTTCTGTGTCTGTTACAGTAAAGGAGGCGTGGCTTCTGTGTCTGCTATTGTAAGGTAGGCGTGGCTTCTGTGGCTGACATCGTAAGGTAGCCGTGGCTTCTGTGTCTGTTACAGTAAAGGAGGCGTGGCTTGTGTCTGTTATAGTAAAGGAAGCGTAGCTTCTGTGACTGTTACATTAAAGGAGGCGTGGCTTGTGTCTGTTATAGTAAGGTGGGCGTGGCTTCTGTATCTCACAGTGGAGGAGGTGTGGTTTCTGTGTCTATTACAGTAAAGGAGGTGTAGTTTCTATGTTTATTACAGTGGAGGAGGCGTGGCTTCTGTGTCTGTTACAGTAAAGCAGACGTGGCCTCTTTGTCTGTTACTGTAAAGGAGGCGTGGCTTCTGCGTCTGTTATAGTAAAGGAGGTGTGGTTTGTGTCTGTTATAATAAGGTGGGCGTGGCTTCTGTATCTTACAGTGGAGGAGGTGTGGTTTCTGTGTCTGTTACAGTAAAGGAGGCGTGGCTTCTTTGTCTGTTACAGTAAAGGGGGTGTGGCTTCGGTGTCTGTTACAGTAAAGGAGGCGTGGTTTCTTTGTCTGTTACAGTAAAGGAGGCGTGGCTTCTGTGTCTGTTACAGTGAATGAGGCGTGGCTTCTGTTACAGTTTAAGGATGCGTTGTCACGTCATAAGATTAATTTGAAAAAGGTGTGAAATGTATCATTTTGATTTCATGCGTCGGGTTGACGATCTGTCCGGTTTGACTTTGCGCACTTTATTGTATTTTCCACGGCAGTATTTCCCACACAGTTGAGCTGCGGGAGCCGACGCTGTACCAGGCCGTGACTGTGCGCTGCTGTTGCATGTTGTTTTATCGCAGTGACAGGTTTCTCAGGGTGTAACCCCATGTTAGAGCGTCTCACTGTGCGAACTGGATTAATCTACCTTTCAGTCAGAGGAGCACACTGAGCGCCAATCTGTCAGAGAAACACATAGAACAATACACACGACTTACACTGCTCACATGGTAAAGCTCATCTTCATGTCAAGATGATACTTTTTTTAAAATTTTACTTTGTTGCACCACCTTGTTGTTGTAATTCTTTGACTAAAGAGAGTTTTTTTGTCTTTAGGCCTCAGAGACACTCGGGTTTTCCTAAACACAATTTCATGAGTCCAGTGAGACACCATGTCGCTAGCGCTTAGCTAAAGCCTTCGGGCCACAATAAGAACAAAGTCTAAGCTCAGAGTTCAGCGGAGCTCAATAGTGTGGCTCATTAGCACTCCTGAGCCCCCGCTGATTAATGAACCCGGAGTGTACGGCTGTGTTTCATTTCCACACACTGGCTCCTTTGTGTCCTGTTGTCCTGCTGAACGATGCTCTTTGCATGCTTCATAAAGAAACAAAAAGGACACACACATACAGGAAACCCTGACAGTTTTCTTATTAACTGAGTGTGTTAACTCAGAGCACCAGGAGGAGCGTGGAAGCAGGACAGACGTTCCCCGTGTCCCAGAGTGTGTCTGGAGCGCTGCTACCACAGCCAACAAATAACAACGCTATCCACCGAGGATCCACGTCTGAGCTCAGTTACAAGACCGGCAGGTTTGTGGAGCAACCGGAGACATGTGCGCTGCTCTGGAACGAGAAACAAGAACAAAGTTTTGCTGTGGAGAGAAAAAAAAACCATTCAGATTCCATCCTTCCACAGTTTTTAATTTTGCTCAAAGCAGAGAAACGTGTGCTTTAATTAGACTAGTTTAGATCAAGAAGAAGGACCTTGTGGTGTTATAACGCTACCTGTGAACCGTACACTTTCATCTCGATGTCTCTCAGATCGAAAAACTAATTTTCACAGAAATTAAAACCCGAAATGCTCTGTGTGTGTGTGTGTGTGTGTGTGTGATCAGGCACAACCCATTATCATTATTTTGTTGGAGGAACCCGGATAAACGAAAGATGTAACAATAACTCCAGACAGCTCAATAACGCTCCTGTCTCATGCTGCTAGCAGTGTTGTGAAATGACGTATAAGGAAGGTCAACTCTCTCGATCATGTCTCCTCATGGTGTATATGGAAATTTCGGCCGCTGTGTTGTTGTGATGTCCATATCAGACCTGGAATTTGGACCTTTTTAATGTTGAAGGTTGAATCTTCGGAGTACTGTGGATTATGACATTAGTCATAAGAAAAGAGGTGTGGCCTGTTTCGCATTCAGCGTGGCTTCTGTGTCACATCCTGATTGAAAGTGGCGTGGCATTTGTCACATTCTGAACCCACATTAATGAACCCGGAGTGTACGCCTATGTTTCATGAAAGGGGTGTGGCTTCTGTCATAGCCTGAGTGAAGGAGATGTGGCTTCTGTGTCTGGCAATCTCACTGAAGTGTCAAGTAAACAGATACAGTGGAATCTTGGATTACGAGCATAATTCGTTCAGGAAGCAGGCTCGTATTCCAAACGACTCGTAAACCAAATCATATCTTCCCATAAGAAATCATGAAAACCCAAATAATTCGTTCCACAGCCCAAAAAAATAAATACAGAAAAATAATTAATACAATATATAAAGTAAAAATAAAACAAATTAACCTGCACTTTACCTTTAAAAAAAGTTAAAATAAATCTCAACAGATAAGTGTTTCCATTTGTGTGCGCAGGCGCCGTGTATGTGTGTGTGTGTGTGTGTGTGTGTGTGTGTGTGTGTGTGTGTGGAATTGGCCCCTTCCCTCGCCTCGTCTTAAACAGTAAAACTCCTCCTCCCTCCCCCCACCTCGCTTTTTAAGTTTCACAACAAACACACACACAACGGAAACACTGTTGTAACGGGAAAAAAAAGAAATTTGTCTAATGACACTGGTGTGAGCGCAGACTAACGGAATGCCTTAATGTGGGAGCCCCCTAGTGACGGGGAGGAATTGGACACGACTAAATTAGGGAGAAAATCGGGGAAAAATCCAAAAAAAAAAAAAAAAAAAGAAAATAATCGCGAGTTTTTATATAGAGCAGAGTGTGTGTGTGTCTGTGTGAAGCCGGGGAAGGGGGGTGTAAAGGCGAGAGAGTGTGTGTGTCGGTGTAAACCAAGACATGCTCGTTTTTCAAGTCAAAATTTATTAAAAATCTTTGCTCGTCTTGCGGAACACTCGTAAACCGAGTTACTCGCAATCCGAGGTTCCACTGTAACAGTAATTTCATTCATCAGAAATGAGATCAGGTGGAGTCCAGTGATCTTCTTCATATTATTATTATTATTATTGTAAGGACGAAGCATACACACAGAGGAAACATACATCTGTGTAGGTTCCAGGATAAAAAAAACTTTGGCTCTTTAGTGAGAGAAATAAAGATTTCCAAATGGTGCAGAAATGTTCAGTTAGGTTTTTATAAACACCTGCTTCATGTTTGGTTATATTTGGAGAAACAGCTCCTAGTTTCACTTTGAAAAGTTTTCTTCTGAACTGTGAGTCATCGTCCCCTCATGCTCATAAAGAGACTGCTGTATCATCTTACTACATTACTGTGTGCGTGTTTCCTGTTTCAACAGCTGAGAAAGTGTCAGTCCCTTCGGTCATTAGCACCCAAATCTATTCTCAGGAACCGTTTGAGACATTTTGAAACAGTTCGTAGGAAGTTATATGGCAGAACAGGTCACATACAGTGGCTTTTAGGGCAGAATGGGTCATAAACAGGGGATCTGTTAATAGAGATTAGGCCATATAAAGGGGCTTTCAGGGCAGAACAGTTTATAAACAGGGGCCTTTAGGTCAGAAGGGTCACATACACGGACCTTTAGGATATAATTAATGTCTGTCATTAGTATTCATGTGTATTTAACGCTCAATGTTTCCTGAGCAGTTCTCAGTATATTTCTTCCTCTCTCTCTTTCGCTTTCTGTGTGTGTGTGTGTGTGCGTGTGTGCTGTGAGATATTGTTATCTGCTTACTGTAATAAACCTGCATCAGGGAGGGAAGAAGACAAACTCAGATTCGCATAACTATCTTCTCTCCCGTTCCTCCGGGCAGTGCCGAGAGAATGAAACGCGAGACGTCATCGTCCCGATAACCCGTCCACCCGTGGCCGTATCCGCCGTCTGTCTGAGGCCAACATCAACAGGTACAATTAGCATTCTCTGCTCTCCTGTCTTATCTGTGTTCACACATGGTGAACATGTTCCACTGCAGTGAGATTCATTCAGGACTCGGAAGAAATGAGAAATCTGTTAGAACACAGCAGCTCATGGTAATGGCTTGCTTTTACATATGCTGCCTCAAGGGGGAGCAGTTGCCCTCAAGTGGTCCTCAGTTATCACTCGACACTGAAACTGTCATCAGATCTGAGTGTTTTGCAAGGTGAGGTTGGTGCGGTTCTTTTTCCCCCCCGAGTCAGCAGATACAGTATGTAGCGTTATCTGATTGCGCAACTGTAGAACTATATCACATGAAACATCTACTGACTCATCCCTTCACACACACACACACACACACACACACACACACATGTACGTTCATTCTGGCCACTTAATTCTTGTTGTGTAGAACGTTGGAGTGGTGTTCATCAGAAAGGTATCACCTCGGTGCTGCTCAGTGTGACCGCAGGAGCTTTACAGGAGTCTCACCTCAACTTTTATTTGCGTTTTTGCACCTTTTGAAGGTTGAAAACATCCCAATTACCTGGAGGCAGTTTTGACTCGCCTACCTTTACTGGAAAAACAGTTTTATACAGTTTTTCCGGCTCGATGACTTTTAAGTCCCTGTACACATCCATGGACATGCGACTTTATCTACAGTGTATAATTGGAGATAAAGGGGAGGGGTTATGTATAGTTATATGAAGGGGGTGGGGCTTCCTCCCCTGATTGTCACTGTAAGCCGGTCTCTCGTGTCGCTGTCCTCTGCTCTCAGTCTCTCGGCTTTGATGTTTGTCTCCACACACAAGTGAGTACGAAGATAACTTTTCTATATCTGGAGTGAATTTTCTTTTTACTTTGGCCACGAAACATTTACACACTTCTGTATAAGGAGACCGTTAAATGCAGCCTGACGTGTGTGTGTGTGTCTATCATGTACTGTATCAGTTTTTTTTCTCTTCTGATTCCTTTTTTTTTTTTTTGTCTCTTTTCTCTTTTTTTTCTGGCCTGTTTTTTTTTTCTCACTGGTTCTCGCTTCTTCTTTCCTCTCTTGTCCTCTATTCCCCTTTCCTGTCCTGTCCCCTCTTCTTTTTTCTTCTTCTTTTCACCTGTCCTCTCTTCTCCATGTTTTCCTTTCTCTACTGTCCTGTTCATCTTATGTCCTGTCCTCTCTTCTCCGTTCCTCTCCTGTCCTCCATCCCCCCCCCTCCTCAGTTCTCTTCCTCTTCGCTGTCCTTTCTTCTTTCCTTCCCTATCCTCCCGCTTTTTCCTGCTTTCCTTCTCTCCTTCTTTCATCTTATTTTCTGTCCTCTCTTCTCTTGTCCTCCGTTCTTCTTCCCTTACCTGTCCTGTTCATTCCTGCTCTTTGATGTTATTTCCTCTCTTCTTCTTTCCTCTGCTGTCATGTCCTCAGCACTTCTGTCCTGTCCACCTGTCTTTACTTCTCCTCTCCTCTCCTCTCCTCTTCTTTTGAGAAGTGTAAGAGGTGTTTTATGATTCCAGGTCGTGCTGTTCCACCTGAGATGATGTAGGAGCACCGGAGCATCGTCAGTCTCTCGTCAGCGTTCCTGATGGATACAGCAGCAGATGCACACCGGCTCATCTTCCTCCCTCTCCTGCTCTTCCTCCCCCGTCTGTGTGCGTGTGTGTGAGGAGGAGCGCGATCATGGCTCACACACACCACAGCTACAGTCTCCTCAGCGCTGAGGAGCATCGCAAGAGGATGCTACCGGTGCAGGTAAACGCACACACACACACACACACACACACACACACACACACACACACACACACACACACACACACACTCTGAGACTCAGTTCGTTGAGTTGTGTCCATGCTGCGGTGTGTTCCAGCTGGACTCTGCAGGTGTGACGTCCCTCCTTGGGGTCCACAGAGAATCCCTGCAGACGCTCTCCTGCCTGAGACGCTCCAGAGTCTACAGCTTCGTCTTCGGCCTGGCCGTCCTCTTCCTCGTCACGGCCTCGTACGTGCTGAGCAGCGAGAGGAAAGCCTTCCTCGTCCCCTCGCCCCTGTATCACACCCTCAGCCACGGGGCGCTGCTCTCGAACCTCTCCTCCACTCAAGACTCCGCCCACATCGCTCAGGTGCTGCACCGCATCCTGTCCAAGCTGGAGTTTAAGTCCAGGAGGAAACCGGATCCGGCAGCGCTGGTCCAGAGCGAGCCACACGTGAGCCACACCGTCTCTCAGACGCTTCTCATCCTTTCTCTTTCTCCTGCCGTACTTTTCTTCACTCTGCGCTCATTTTCTTTTAAACAGCCTTTTTCTCTTCCTTCACGTTCCTGTCAGCTCGGGAAGAAGTGATGGAGCCATTCACTCCTTCTCATGTGTGTATGTGTGTGTGTATGTGTGTGTGTGAGGCAACATTCTCACAGGAGCAGTGAAGAGTGTGTGTATAAACATGGCTGTGTGTGTGTGTGTGTGTGTGTGTGTGTGTGTGTGAGGGGGGGGGGGGGGGGGTTGCTTAAAATGAGGCAAAATTCTCACAGGAGCAGTGAAGCAAGCGTGTGTGTGTGTGTGTGTGTGTGTAAACACGGCGGAGTGTGTTGTTGCAGAAG
>CM059220.1:1797672-1805172 GCA_030347435.1 Clarias fuscus | reverse complement strand
CGTTTACTACACACACACACACACATGCACGTGCACAAATGCAGTGTTTTTCATGATGAAGCATTTTTAGTCAGACTTTTTTTTCATTCAGCTTTTGTTTAAATAAGTGAAATAAACCAAATTGAATCAAGATCAGAAACTAAATCGATCGAATCAGAAACCAAATGTGAACGAATCAGACTGAATCATGATTTAACTTGTGAATATAATCACTAATATAATCACAAATAATTTTTTTTGAACGTAATCAAATCATGAATTGGGTAAATTACAAACTGCTTGTTCTGAATTGAATCCTGAGGTACAGTACGTATTGTGATTCGAGTCAAACAGTAAACTCATTTGTTCAGGAGCACGTTCACGTTTGCAAGACGGATTTGTTCTTAAGTCAGACAAAGTGAGCCTTTGACATGAATATACAGTGGAACCTCGGATTGCGAGTAACTCAGTTTACGAGTGTTCCGCAAGACGAGCAAAGATTTTTAATAAATTTTGACTTGAAAAACGAGCATGTCTTGATTTTATTTTGACACCGACACACACACACACACCGACACACACACAAACCCTCTCGCCTTTACACCCCGCCTTTTATTTAAACTTTTTTTAAAGGTAAAGTGCAGGTTAATTTGTTTTATTTTTATTTTATATATTGTATTAATTATTTTTCAGTATTTATTTTTTTGGGCTGTGGAACGAATTATTTGGGTTTTCATTATTTCTTATGGGAAGATATGATTTGGTTTACGAGTGTTTTTGAATACCATACCAATCCACTCGACTAAATTTCTGTCCCCCTTTCCCAACACTGCCAACATGTGGCCAAAAAGCGTAATCGCGTCTAAGGAAATGAATCTCACTGACGTGTGGAATGTAACAGTGTTGTCTTTGTGACTTTACATCATGAGGGGAATCCCAGATGCCATTTTGTCTCAGAGCTGTTTTCCACCGTATTGGACTGTGGACATCAGAAATTATTATTATTCACCATCAGGACAGCTTTACAGGACAGACATTTTCTGTCTTCCCCTTTTTAAATCGTGGACTTACTGTATTGCGAATTAAGTCTTCTGAATCAAATTGAATTGTTAATTAACTATTTTGAATTAACATCAATTAACATCTGTTAACTTTTGTTATACTGAACTTCCAGCCACCTAACACACAGTATGAGTGCAGATCAATCCCTGCTCTCCGTTATCACCCAGATGAGGATGGGTTCCCTGTTGAGATTGGTTCCTCTCAAGTCCTATTCTTCTTCCTATTACCATTTCAGGGAGTTTTTCCCTCAGCACCGTCGCCCTCGGCTCGTTCATCAGGGACCATCTGATCATTCTGATTCACACACACTCACACATTTCATACAAACTTAAATAATTCTTTTGATTGTTAAATAATTCTAAAGCTACTTTGCGACGGTGACAATTGTTAAAAGCGCTATACAAATAAAATTTTATTTAATTGAATTATATCAATTTGAGTCACAAATTAAGTATTGCACATTGAATCAAAATGTGAATTAAGTATTGTGAATTGAATCACTTCACCTCGGTGTACAAATGTAATCCGCTCCGGAGGCGACTTCTTAAGGTGAAAGTTCGTATTGTGAGACGCATTGTCCCACAGGAAATAATGTAAATGCAGATAATCCGTTCCAGCCGCACAGAAATATTACCAATATCAACACTATAGTTTTCTTCTTGCTGCTGTCCCTGATAACATTCTTGGGACTGCTGTGTCTTCACTAAATCTTACACAAAATGCAATAAAAAAAAGTGAACTCACTTCACTCGGCTTTCCACTGACGCAAATGTTTTGAACAGCGCGACTTTGCTGGTGTTCGGTTCGGCTCGCTTCATTCGCTCGAAATCGAAAAATTGAGCGAACGAAGAAAAATTTCTTGCATAATTTCAGTTCTTAAGGCCAGAATTCGTAAGGCGTTCGTAAGTACTACTGGACTTACCAGATTATTAAATAAAAAGGGACATTTCTGGGAAAACCAGTAAAAGAGCCAGAACTAAGCACAAGTAGATGCAGAGAGAATGACGAGCACGAGCGGCGCCCTCCTCGCTACACGACGCAATCCCCTCACACGGGGAACTCATGACTACTGAGCTAAATCTTGATCACTTCAAGTGTCAACACACACTGATGATATTTTCTTCACACAGACCCCACACACACACACACACACACACACACACACACACACACAGAAACAGGGACTCTGTTTTTATTGGATAAAAATACCTTTGTTCCAAACAGAAGAGAGAAAAGTTAAAGACAATAAAGAGATGAAGATTATTTTGGAAGAGATTTTGGGAAAAGCAGTCAGAAGATATTTTGTTTGGACAGAATTAAAAGGATGCACTGGAGTAAAAAAAAAAAAAAAAAAATACAAATCGTTCTTTTTTTTCCGGGCTAAACCACTGATTCTGTTTTCGAGCGTCTGTTTGTTTGTCCAGAGAGACGGAGTCTTTTCATTCAGTATTAGTTTCTTCATTCCCACATGATCACACACAATCATACGTGGGAAGTGTTTGACCTCTGACGGCCGAGCTGTCCAGTGTACGTAGCTCAAACTTGGACGTCAAAGAAAACAAAATGGCTGACGTGAATCGGCTCCTGTCAAGATGGCGATGACCAGAGCGCCCGCGGCTGAGCTTCAAAGCGGCTCCACGGAAAACCTCCGGGTGACGTCGCGGAGGGTTTGTCCGGCCCTTGACGGGGTTCGTCCGCTCTACACTGCCCGGTTTTGTAGTAACCGCTACAGCTACCTGCAACTTAGAGGTTTTTCTTCTAAAGTAGGAGTCGGCGATACTGCAGGAAGATTGTTGATATCTAACAAAAACCAAACAAACACACACCTCCACTCTGCACTTCAATCCTACTTTAAAGAAGCTCCGCCCACAGCTGATGGATTAATATTAAATTGCTGATTGGATGGAATAGTGTTGTGCATCATTTTGTTTTGTTTCTACAGAGTCAGGCCGTTTTACTGGATGCATTGTGTGTGTCAGGAACGGCATTGGTGTAAAAAAAAAAAGAAAAAAGAAGTTGCCAAGTTGTTGTGCGGATGGATCAGATAATTACAAACTAAACAGTTATTTCAGAACATTCCTCATGACTCAGACTGATGATAATCTTTGACACAAACATAACCTGCATTTTTCCTCATTTTTGGATTATCAGATCTGCTCATTAGTATGTGGCATCTCCAGAAAGATCAGCCTTCTAGCGCTGTAGTAATCTACGTACCGTATAAAGAGTTTCATCATAATCTCGTATATGTTTTGTGATTGTTCTTCCTCCCTGCAGGTATAATCCGTCCCAGTGATGGACTCCACGCTCGCTATCCGGTGGAGGATTATCTGGACCTGTTTGATCTTCCAGCACATCACATTCAGAGCCAGATGTTGGCCCACAAGCCTGCAGGAGTCCACCGGGCCGGCATTATCACCGGTACGATCGTGCTGTCATGTGGAAATCTTAAGTCTGGAGTGATGTTGGAAAAATAATATTTCTAAACGTGTCCTATGTACGGTACATGAGCTTTTTGAGATTTTTCCAAGAAAGAAAATTAAAGGCAATTTTCCAGATTTATTATATGTAAGGGGCGTGTCGCAAACAAACCGGCCAATCAGGAGAATCAAATCATGTTGGAAATTTGTTTAGCAAATAATTTGCAGCTTTAAATATGAATGATATACAGTATTGAATAAAAAAAAAAAGGAAAATAATGAGTGACATGAGTGTGTGATGAAGCGGAGGACCTGCTACTGTCTGGACTATTGTTATACAACAGCACAATCTGAAGTGTTTTATTCCTCTTAGACCTCAGCAGGTCGGCAAAATGGTTTATTAAAAATCAAAAAATATCTTCTGTCCTGAAGTTGTAAGAAAAAATTTACTTACAGCTTTACCTCTGACTTTAAAGACGCGCTGACACTGGAGACTCCTTCCATACATGTCATATAAACCTTTCCTCATTCATGAACAATGCATGCTTTTTCACACCTGCCTGCAAAAAGGTTTGAAACAAATTGTCATTTTATATGATATATTCAATATATAATAACAATATTATATATTGTTATAAACATACAGTACAAATGGCTGTGTAGTAACAGATGGACTTTGACCTAGGACACTATTGTGTGTGTGTGTGTGTGTATGTGTGTGGGTTTGTGTTAAGCGATCAAGCGATGCTTCCTTCATTCTAATTTTAACACAAAGTATAATAACGAGCATACTGGCTATAAATAAATCTGTGATTTTCAGCTGCACTACTTTGCCGTCTGTCCAATCAGAATCCAGAATGTACTGTTCACGTAGTGTGTAATAAAGGTTTGCACACTCCTGTTCGCTAAAGCTCTTTTTTTTTTTTTTTTTAAATACTTTCTGGCCTTTTAGAATAATAAGACATAGACGTGATTACATGATGATAATCAAATTATAAAGTAATCAGGAAAATAATGAAATAAATTGCATTCATTTAAGTTATTATTAGTTACAATTTTTTACAATCAGAGCTAGATTAGATAAACTCTAATCAGAACTAGGAGTTAGATAAAAAGAAAAAAATTCTGAATAAAGGCAGCACGTTGGCGTAGTGGTTAGCACTGTCGCCTTGCGTCTCCAGGGTTGAGGGTTTGATTCTGGCCTCAGGTCTGTGTGTATGGAGTTTGCATGTTCCCCCCTGTGCTTGGTGAGTTTCCTCTGGGTACTCTGGTTTCCTCCCACAGTCCAAAGACATGTAGGTTAGGTTAATTGGCGTTCCCAAATTGCCCATAGTGTGTGTGTGTGTGTGTGTGTGTGTGTGTGTGTGTGTGTGTGTGTGTGTGTGTGTGTGTGTGAGTTGTGATGGATTGGCACCCCATCCAGGCTGTACCCCGTCCCGTGCCCTAAGACTCCTGAGATTGGCTCCAGCCCCCCCGCGACCCTGTACATAGGATAAATCATATGAATTCAATTAATGATATATGAATGAATTCTGAATGAAATCAAAAACAGTCAGCTCCATCTTTAACATGGTAACAAGTTTCAAACATAAATGTTTAAAAATGCACATGTGCAGCTTTACACTTTTGCCCCTTCGGTGTCGGTGCAGTGTTTTTTTTTTCTTGTTATTTGCAGCGTCGAGGCTTAAATGTCGAGTCTGCTATCAGATAACTCACAGCTTATTTTCCCAGTACGTGTTTCTCACCAGCATCATGTTCGCCTGATTTTATCTCGCTTATCTCGAGTCTCACTTCTGATTACACAGCATCACCTCTTTTTTTTTTTTTCTTTTTTTTTTTTACACCCAGAGCATTTCATGTTGTACCGCTAATCTTAAAATCTTAAACCCTGAGATTTTCTAACTGGATAAAGAAAAGAAAAAAATAAAGTGCTAAAGTGAAAAGGATGTTGATTTCCCCCCACCATGTTTGATTAGATCTAGAATGTTCTGATAATATTTCTGAAATTTCGCACTTTCTGAAACGTTTTGCGTAATCAGCATTAACCGCGCCCGATCAACACAGAATGTCTTCACGAGTTTCTCAGAGCTTTCTACAACACTCGTCATCAAACTGCTGTTGAATCCTGGATTCTGATTGGTCAGAGGGTGTTGATTAATTCTCTATAACAGCAGCTCTGATATGTGCACATGTTTGTTTCGATACATTAGCGTTTCCCTAGCGACAGGTCATTCACGGATGCTTCAGATATAAGGGGGAACGAACGATGATTGTAATTGTTTATCTGTGAGAAAACCTACAGTATAAGGAAGGAGTCTCCAGTGTCAGAGAGTGTTTTTTTTTATTATAGCTTTTTTGCCGTAACAAAGAAATGACAAGTTGTATGTTTTTTCTCACATTAACTTGCAGAGAGGGAAAGAGTAAAGAGAGGCTGGTGAGGGAGCGAGTGTTTATAGCTCCTGTTTAGAGAGAACAGGAACGATCTCAACGTTCAGATGAAATTGAACTCTAAATGGTGAAATCGTGAAATCAACCTCTTGTGGTTTGTGATTGGCAGGCGAGGCCAGCGCTTCCACCATGTGGGACAACAACGCTTGGTCTTATCTCTATGGCGACGCCCCAGGGCCGGAGCCTCCCTTCCTGACCCAGGACTTCATCCACGCCCTTCAGCCCGAAGCGCGCTTCGTCGCCATCCTGAGGGACCCTGTCGAGAGGTCAGAGGTCAAATATTACATTACTGTGAATGTGTTATTAACCACACCCACATGTCACATGGAAAAGGCTCGTAGAAAGCTAATGAATGAGTCGTGCATGATTTTTAGTGAGGAATGAGTTTTCTTTATATTATAGCCTGCAGTCTAACGCTAACCCTAACCCTTAGTGGGGTGGTGGTTTAGGGACAGAATGTTACTGGGCTGGTATCAGACTCTGGAGCATTCTTGGTACCGCTCTCAGAGTCAGAAAGTGCTTTCTGTCTCTGCTAAACTCTCATGATAAATGATTTATGGTGTAGACAAGAGCTGCAAAAAGCAGTAAAAACAACAAAGTGTGTCTGAAATAGTTGACATTTAAGATACTTTTCAAAGATACTTTATTGAATACAGAATATCTTGCACTCTCTCTCTCTCTCTCTCTCTGTATATATATATATTATACACCTTAATAAAATGGGAATGGTTGGTGATATTAACGTCCTGTTTGTGGCACATTAGTATATGTGAGGGGGCAAACTTTTCAAGATGGGTGGTGACCATGGTGGCCATTTTGAAGTCGGCCATCTTGGATCCAACTTTTGTTTTTTCAATAGGAAGAGGGTCATGTGACACATCAAACTTATTGGGACTTTCACAAGAAAAACAATGGTGTGCTTGGTTTTAACGTAACGTAATGTGCCACAAACAGGACGTTAATATCACCAACCATTCCCATTTTATTAAGGTGTGTCCATATAAATGGCCCACCTTGTATATATATATATATATATATATATATATATATATATATATATAAAACATGATAGTTAAATAATATTTTTTTTTATTTTAGATAATTTTATTTTATAGACTTTTGGGTGCCTATATTTTTGCACATCGTGATCTATTAAAACAGGACCCTGATGCATCGGTGTGGTTTGTTTGTGTTACTGTGATCAGAAAAAAAAAAAAAAAATCTTGAAGGCTCTGGGTTACTGATCAGAAGGTCAGGGGTTCAATCCTCGGCACCACCAAGCTACCACTGTCGAGCCCTTGAGCAAGGCCTTTAACCCTAACTGCTCCAGGGGGCGCTGTTTCATGGCTGACGCTGTGCTCTGACTCCAGCTTCTTACATGTGACAAATAATTGAATCTTAAAATGTGCTGAGAGTTTTTTAAAAATCTTTTCACTTGTACTATTTAACACCTCCTCTGTGTTTTAATATTTTTCACTATCTGTATTTTTAATGACGGAAGAAAAGATTTGTGAGCGTGCTTTAAGCCCCGCCTCCTCATATACAATTCCTTCATGTACATCTTAAAGCAAACATTTCAACTCATTTAGAC
>CM059220.1:1761645-1797172 GCA_030347435.1 Clarias fuscus | reverse complement strand
GGATTCTGTAGTTGTTTTGGTCGGATTCTGTAGTTGTTTCTATGGGATTGTTTAGTTGTTTCTGTGGATTCTGTAGTTGTTTCTGTTGGATTCTGTAGTTGTTTCTGTTAGATTCTGTAGTTGTTTCTGTGGATTCTGTAGTTGTTTCTGTGGGATTGTTTAGTTGTTTCTGTGGATTCTGTAGTTGTTTCTGTTGGATTCTGTAGTTGTTTCTGTGGATTCTGTAGTTGTTTCTGTGGGATTGTTTAGTAGTTTCTGGGGATTCTGTAGTTGTTTCTGTTAGATTCTGTAGTTGTTTCTGTGGGTTTTGTAGTTGTTTCGGTCGGATTCTGTAGTTGTTTCTGTGGGATTCTGTAGTTGTTTCTGTGTTGTGGGATTGTTTAGTTGTTTCTGTGGGATTCTGTAGTTGTTTCCGTGTTGTGGGATTGTTTAGTTGTTTCTGTGGGATGCTGTAGTTGTTTCTGTGTTGTGGGATTGTTTAGTTGTTTCTGGGGATTCTGTAGTTGTTTCTGTGGGATTCTGTAGTTGTTTCTGTGGATTCTGTAGTTGTTTCTGTGGGATTGTTTAGTTGTTTCTGTGGATTCTGTAGTTGTTTCTGTTAGATTCTGTAGTTGTTTCTGTGTGTGTGTGTAGTTGTTTCTGTGGGATTCTGTAGTTGTTTCTGTGGGATTGTTTAGTTATTTCTGTGGGATTCTGTAGTTGTTTCTGTTAGATTCCGTAGTTGTTTCTCTGTGTGTGTGTGTGTCTAGTTGTTTCTGTGGATTCTGTAGTTGTTTCTGTGGGATTGTTTAGTTATTTCTGTGGGATTCTGTAGTTGTTTCTGTGGGATTGTTTAGTTGTTTCTGTGGATTCTGTAGTTGTTTCTGTGGGATTGTTTAGTTGTTTCTGTGGATTCTGTAGTTGTTTCTGTTAGATTCCGTAGTTGTTTCTCTGTGTGTGTGTGTGTCTAGTTGTTTCTGTGGATTCTGTAGTTGTTTCTGTGGGATTGTTTAGTTATTTCTGTGGGATTCTGTAGTTGTTTCTGTGGGATTGTTTAGTTGTTTCTGTGGATTCTGTAGTTGTTTCTGTGGCATTGTTTAGTTGTTTCTGTGGGATTCTGTAGTTGTTTCTGTGGGATTGTTTAGTTGTTTCTGTGGATTCCGTAGTTATTTCTGTGGATTCTGTAGTTGTTTCTGTTGGATTGTTTAGTTGTTTTTGTGGGATTCTGTAGTTGTTTCTGTGGTATTGTTTAGTTGTTTCTGTGGGATTGTTTAGTTGTTTCTGTGGATTCTGTAGTTGTTTCTGTGGGATTCTGTAGTTGTTTCTGTGGGATTGTTTAGTTGTTTCTGTGGATTCTGTAGTCGTCTGTGGGATTGTTTAGTTGTTTCTGTGGGATTCTGTAGTTGTTTCTGTGGATTCTGTAGTTGTTTTGGTCGGATTCTGTAGTTGTTTCTATGGGATTGTTTAGTTGTTTCTGTGGGATTGTTTAGTTGTTTCTGTGGATTCTGTAGTTGTTTCTGTGGGATTCTGTAGTTGTTTCTGTGGGATTGTTTAGTTGTTTCTGTGGATTCTGTAGTTGTTTCTGTGGGATTCTGTAGTTGTTTCTGTGGGATTGTTTAGTTGTTTCTGTGGGATTGTTTAGTTGTTTCTGTGGATTCTGTAGTTGTTTCTGTGGTATTGTTTAGTTGTTTCTGTGGGATTGTTTAGTTGTTTCTGTGGATTCTGTAGTTGTTTCTGTGGGATTCTGTAGTTGTTTCTGTGGGATTGTTTAGTTGTTTCTGTGGATTCTGTAGTCGTCTGTGGGATTGTTTAGTTGTTTCTGTGGATTCTGTAGTTGTTTCTGTTGGATTCTGTAGTTGTTTTTGTGGATTCTGTAGTTGTTTCTGTGGATTCTGTAGTTGTTTCTGTGGGATTGTTTAGTAGTTTCTGTGGATTCTGTAGTTGTTTCTGTTAGATTCTGTAGTTGTTTCTGAATCCGACCGTTCGTGTTCCTGTTCCTGTTAACCCTAAAGTAGAAATATAATCACAGGGAACGCTGCTTAGGCAGAACTGTACGTGTGTCACAGTGTGAGGAATTACAGCATTGTTACTGTACTTTGTAGTTCCTGATGTTCCTGTCGTTTAGGCCACAGGTTCTCTTCCACCTCACAACACAATGCTTAAAGAATCTTCATTCAGGTCTAATCCAAACACCTATCTATAAACATACCTCGAGATTCACCTCGGAGCAGATCATCAATTCAGCACTTGTTTACAGGTTTCGAAAGTTAAAATCTAGTTATGAGGACTAGTTTAACCATTTTGCATGTAACGACGTCTGCATTGAACCAATGCTGTGATGCTTTGTGAATGAGACACAAACACGCACAACAATCAAGCTGTTAGCATGACAGCATGATTGTAAGTAATTAGATCAACAATTAGAACAAAAGCACAGCTGGTAGGATGAGGGGTCTGTGTGTGTGTGTGTGTGTGTGTGTGTGTGTGTGTGTGTGTGTGTGTGTGTGTGTGTGATTGACGGCACACAGGATGTTACTGGACCTCAGGGTCTTGATTAAAGGAAGAAGAAACAAGGAAGGAAATCAATGTGTAATTAAGTGTGTGTGTGTGTGTGTGTGTGTAGGTGCGTCTGCATGTTGGTGTGTATGCGGTGTACGTGCTGGACTGGTTGTCAGTGTTCAGTCGTGAGCAGCTGTTGGTGTTGAGGCTGGAGGATCACGCAGCGGACAAGAACGCGTCCATGAACAAAGTCTTCCACTTCCTGCAGCTCGGTATGAACAAACAAACAAACACACACACACACACACACACACACACACACACACACACACACACACACACACACGTTAGAGAGCAAGGAACGAATAAAGAATTAAATGCAAACATGCATGTAATTATTCCGATTAACCACTAGGGGGCTCACTAGAACCTCACAGCCATGCGCAATATCATTACACTCATCCATGTGTGTGTGTGTATGTGTGATACACACATCATGTTTCTTGTGCTTTCCCTGACATGATGTACACACACAAAAACACAGAGCATACCTACTCACGCACACACAATATTAGTGACAGTGAAAAAGGGTACGAAAATTATAGTTTTTGTGGATCTTTCTAGCAAAATGTGCGTGTGTGTGTGTGTGTGTGTGTGTGTGTGTGTGTGTGTGTGACAGGCCCTCTCTCTGAGCAGCAGCAGGTGAAGATTTCGGAGCATCCTGCCTCTAACACTCGCCGGTTGGCTGATAAGAACCTGGGCCCCATGCTTCCTCCGACTCGCCGCCTCCTCACCGACTTCTACTCGCCTTTCAACAGGAAACTGGCCACCATGCTGCACGATCACAACTTCCTGTGGGACGACCACTCCACACACACCTAACACACACACACACACACACACACACACACACACACCAGAAACAGCCGTGCACTATTACTGCTTTCTGAGAGACTGTTTCCTCTGGGAAATCATCATCATGTAAATAAAATTATTTTCTTAAATTATAACCTGGATCAGGATCCAACGGAAAGCACACACGTTTTATATCAAGTGTTTTATATTGTTTTATTAAGCTAAAAAAATGCAATGTCTGTAAATAAACTACAACAAAAAGAGAAAATAAGTCAAATAAAAACAATGACCTTGTTTCTTTTCTTTATGATAGTGCAATAGTGCCCTCTGCTGGACACACACCATAATCACAACTACTCACAATCTTTGTTTCCTTTCCATTAAAATTGACAGCAAGCCTTCAACAAAAATGTCATTACATTGACTTATGAACTACCTAGCCATGCAGTGAACACAGCTGAGCGTCAACAACACACTCATACATATAGTATACAAATATAGCAGCCTGTTTAATAATATAATATTATTATTATTATTATTATTATTATTATTATTATCACAGCTGTATTAAATAGTAACATATTTGAATATCATTTATATCTTTACCCAGGGCTGACTGGATAAATTTGTTATGTTACATTTCCACTCAAGACCCAGACCTAACCTGCAAACAATTTACCAAAACAAATACATTAAAAATGGATATTCTTATTCCTCAGCCTTTACATGGTTACAAAGGAATTTCACAAGGATCTCCGATGAATAGATATCATCCACTCTTTAATTTTATCCATAATTTCACAACACTTGACTCCTGCTCCAAAAGACCCATTTATAGCTTGTGGTCGATGCAGTTCCCATTTGTGGCCACTAGAGGCAATAATAACTGAGCACGCTGCAGAAGATCCAGCAAGGTGTTAAATCGCAGCTTATATTTTTAACAATTTCTATATATTTTTTTTATTATGGTTGGTTGGTCAAAAGAGATAATTAATTAGTTTTAGTGGAATCCTGAACATATGTAGTTGTACACAAAGACACTAATAAAGACTGATGTTTGCTGATTGTCGGATATAAATGGTGGCGTTTGGAGTCATGTGACACTGTGGATGAGTAAACCAGTGCTGATGATCAGGTCAAATAATATTAAGCTGCCTGCTTCACGTCTGAAACGCTGGCCTGCCAGGAACTCCTTTAATGGCTTTTCCAAACATGTGGAAGTGGCTTGGAGTGAGGTCAGTACTGTACGGGGGACATGGCGATAATGTATAAGTGGTGTTGGTGAATGATTGTTAATTATTTTCAGTGATCAGGCGTTTCACTCGCTGAATGTTCACGGGAACGAATGCAGTGAGCTCCGAGCCACCTCGGTTGAGATCGTCATTCATGGACGTACGGCTTTCTTTAAAATGTCGTACTGTGCCTGAAGTCTTCTGTTAAAAAAATTAAGAATTAATTAATTAATTAATTAAAGACATCAATTTGTGTTCAACAAGTGCGTGTTATTGCATCATAAAATCTAAGAAGCAATCAGGATAGAGTACTCAAATGACAGCAGAGTAACAAGTTTACACTTTGCATATTAATATAGAACTTGATTCTTAAATGAGTGCAAAGGTATTGGCACCCCATGTGGCTTTTTTCCACATGACACAATTCAAAATTTAAGAATGACATTTCTGTAGCTGTCTCCCTGTACATTTCTTCCAATCTTTCCCTTCATGTTTCTTTAACTGGATATTAAATTCCAGAATGTAAAAAAAAAAAAAGGAAATGTTTTTATGGTTAAGTAAGAGAGATCTCAGTGTGTCTGGAAAAATCCCTAACTGCTGTTAAAGCGCTTAGTGCATTCCCAGGCTTATTGAAAAACTCGGCTGAGGTGAAAGTATGAATGGCAGATCCAAGTTCTGCTAATAAATCTCTCATCATCATCGCAGAGGAACTTTTTCCAAACCACGAACTTGACTTGAGGCCTCTCCTCCTGTCATTAGTCTTTTCTATGATGCTTTTATTAGCTTACACAGCACTAGTGCTAATCCTCAGCATGTAAACCATCAATCGATCACACGAAAGCCTCCTCAGATCTAAACCCTGAGTGCTGGAAGCCTATTTAACACAAGAGAGATTATATTCTTTAATATGAAGCTGTGTATCTGCAGGCTGTGTGTGTGTGTGTGTGTGTGTGTGTGTGTGTGTGTGTGTGCGTGCGTGCGTATGTGTGTATGTTTGAGAGCTGCCAAACAGAAAATTGATGGATTGCCACTGTGATGATGTTTCACAGTTCTGGTAAAGGGTTTGTAACTCATTACTTGTTTGGTTTAAAGGAGGGGAATTCATTCAAATATAATATTATTAGTTTATACAGTGGAATCTTGGATTACGAGCATAATTTATTCCAGAAGTTTGCTTGTATATCAAAACACTTGTAAATCAAAGCAAATTTCCCCATAAGAAATAATGAAAACTCAGATAATTTGTTCCATAACCCCAAAAAAATTATATATATAAAATTTATACAAACTATAAAGACAAATTTACTTGCTCTTTACCTTTAAAAAAGGTAAAAATAAATCCCGTCAGATAATTGTTTTCATTAGTGTTTGTGCGCGCACACGTTGTGTGTGTGTGTGTGAAGCTAAAGTACAACGAGAGGAGGAATGACTCCCTTCCTACTCCCTACTCTCGTCTCTCCTCTCGTATTTGAGAGGGGTGAGGACTACTGTGTGGGACTTTCACACACACAAACACACTAACAGGAACACTGTTTTACCAGGAAAATAAACAAGAAACCTCTCTAATGACACTCGAGCGCACACACACACTAATGGAATCACTGCTGTAAAGTAAAAATAAAACAAATTAACTTGCACTTTACCTTTTAGTATTATGACACACACACACACACACACACACACACACACACACACACCAAGTATTAGAATGTATTAAATGTATTTTTTATTTTAGACACATAATACTTTTTACATTTAATATAACAATAAAACTTTATAGCAGCTGTAAACACTCGTTCCTTCATCATCATCACCTTCTTCTTTTTCTTCAGGTGTACCCTCGTCTGCATGGAAGGATACAAACGTTACAGCTTCAACTCGGTTTGTTACAAAGCACTCACACTGGAGACTCCTTCCATAACTGTTAAAACAAAACATGAAAAACATGTTTATACTTAACGCTCTTTAACGTTTCCATGAAGCGTCTGCTGCACACGTCCCCCTAAAAAAGCTGTTGCTATAGAAACAACAAGCTATCAGAGTCATTGTGCTAATAAGAACCTGCGGCACCGTGCATCAGAGCTGCTGTAACAGAGAATTAATCAACATCTTTTTCAGAGCTACAGCCTGAATACTTTTCAAATTTATGGCTGGATTTATTTTAGTGTGAGTGAGATTTTATTTAATACGTCCGCTTCTGTTAAAGATCTACACTAAACACTGAGTATGAATCAGTTCCTCCAAAACCCCCAGAGTAACCCAGGCCCTCCTCACACATCACCATCTTTTCAGCATTCATCGTTTCACACTCGCAGTCAGGAGATGAAGCGACGTGTCATGTTTTCCCGCCAGCTGAATTTGCAATCGTGCTTCAGCGCAGATGGAGATGGCTGGTGTTGGACCACACAGTATTACAGCGTGTGAGATGTTCTGATTCCTACAAGAGAAGCTAGAGGGCGCGCGAACACAGCGATTCCTCAGGGCTCCGACTGGCACACACTTTAATGCAGAGCAAGAAAACACTCCTCACCTTATGAGGTAGAATATTTTACACACATTACCTTCATTAGACTGTTTGGAAGATTCTCAAACCTACAGTGCTGTGAAAAAGTATTGGCCCCTCTTAGTAACACAGCACTGTGTTTCTAAGAGAGTTTCAAACTTAAAATAAGTTTTAGTTCATGTACTCACAGATCATCCTGCAGCTGATTCTAAAAAGATGAGAAAGAAGAAGCTTCTTCTTTTGTACAGTGGATTATGAGCATAATTCGTTCTGGAAGTGGGCTCGTATTCCAAAACACTCGTAAACCAAATCATCATTTCCCATAAGAAATAATGAAAATTATTCAAAATTATTGAATTTTAATTAATTACTCAAATTATTCGTTCCACAGCCCCAAAAAATAAATACATAAAAATAATCAACACAATCTATAAATAGATATAATGAAAATAAAACAACTTAATCTGCACTTTACCTTTAAAAAAAGTACAAATATGTAAAGTAAAAAAAAAATAAATAAAACAAATGAAACAGCACCTTACCTTTGAAAAGAATCGCGACAGAGCAGAGTTTCTGTGTGTTTGTGAAGCCGGGAGGGGTGAAAAGGCGAGAGAGCGTCTGTGCGTGTGTGTGTCAGTGTCAAATTGCGCGCGCACAAGCAGAGTTTCTGTGTGTTTGCGAAGCCGTGGGGGGAGGGAGGGGGGGCGGTGAGAGAGTGATGCTTGGTGTCAAAATAAGAGTCGCATGTGTGAAGCATGATATTCGGTGCTAGTAAACTAATACTTGCTCGGTTTCCGAATAAAAAATTATTAAAAATCTTTGCTCGGTTTGCGGAACACTCGTAAACCACGTTACTCGCAATCCGAGGTTCCACTGTATTTCTATTTGTATTTTTTCCATTTTGCATTTTTAGTGAAAGTAAAGTGTTATTCAACATCTGTTAGCTCTAACTCCAACAAGATACGCTGGGTTTTGTTCACTATTGACCAGACGGTGATGAAGAGACTCAGCACAGTGTCATACAAAACCCCACGGCCAACTAGTGGTGTGGTGTTGTAACTGCAGAGCGACACAGAAACGAGGTGTGTTTTTAATCTGAATCTGAAGTACCCTGTGAGGTACGATTCACAGGGTGGTCAACCATGTTAAGCGTGATTCCAAAACGCAGGGAGCTAAAAAAAAAATTCAGTTCAAAGAGAACTGCGATCGGTGTAGGGAACGAGTGAACATCAGGTCTTCACTTCACCGGAAAAGAGTATAAAAATGTCCCATAAGTCATTGCGTCTCACTGGAGCGTGAAAAAAAATAGAGCTCAAAAAAGTATTTATATATTTATTATTATTATTATTATTATTATTATTATTGAGGACGACATCATATTAAAAGGACACAATAATTAAAATGTTTATTTAATCAAAAAAAAATATTTTTTTATTTAAATCCTTAGTGTTACAGTACTGTATATAGCACTCTAAACTATACCACTGCAAACATATTTAATCCATTTTTATTATTAATCAATAATTTATTTACAGGTTATACACGTTTCAGTAGTATGTTTTATAATGATATCAGTTTTTGTTTCAATAAATATTCAATATTTAATGTCCATAGTGTGAAATTTCCACAGGAGCTGCGACAGGTATCCGAGGTGCTTATGTTACCATGGTAACGCATGGAGCTCGTGACGTCTGCGCTGGTGACTTTGCAGGGTGTTCCGGATGGTGGAGTTTTGTCTAGGAACGTTCCCTTCACCGACGCTCACGGCAAAAGGAGCAGGAAGTAGGGAGCACCCTGTGAAGTGCACTTTGGGATGGAACGCAGCCATGCAGCTCTGTGTGGACATGACGCAGGACCATAAATGAGGTTTTACACTGTATGCAGTCAGTTGTCGTCATGTGTCTTGGAGGAAGAATGTGACAGTCTTCTCCCTGGTTGGTTGCCTTGATGGGAGACCATGAGAACATGGGAGCCCTAACAGGTGGGAACTAGCTATGCCTGAATTAAGGTGAAAATCTGGGAAACAAACAAAAATATATCATAATATGATAAATATGATCATTTTGATCATGTGATCAAGTCTGGTTTTCTCAGGGGGATTTTCCCTCAGCACCGTTGTTCTCGGCTTGTTCATCAGGGACAATCTGATTATTTTGGTTCATACATATTTTCTCACATATTTTATACTCATTTCCTAATTCTGACAATGACCGTTGTTAAAAGCGCTATGTAATAAAACTGAATTGAATAAAATTTTGGCTTCAAATTACTTGATCCAGTATTATTCCTTTTTTCTGGTGCTGTAATGAGGAGGTTAAAGGTATTTTTTTTTCAGCACCCACGCCGCTGGTATAACCTTCATGATTTTATTTTTACTGTAGTTGCTCTGATATTTTCAAGCATGTTTTTTTCTCCATGATGAATAGTACAACAAGAGTACGAGTCTGAGAGGAAATCAGCTGAATCCGGTTCATCCATCTGCTAAGAAGGGAGTGTGAGTGCAAAGGGGGTAAGATGAGAACAAAACACACTACATGATTCCTGGTTGTGCTAAGTATACAAAGAGCTGCACTACTTTTTTCTATACATCCTGTTTTCTTTGCAGAACAAATCAAACGATCCCGCTGCTCACATCTTTCACACATTTTTTTTTCTTGTTTCTGTACAATATCATGACAAAACCTATCTGACAAATATTCCTTTAATGTGATTTTAAATGATTCTGATGGTTCTGGCTGCTGCAAAAGGTTTAATATACTGGAGATATAACTGAAAAAGAAAAATTAAAAAGAGATCAAAAAAAGATTTTTAAAAAAATCTCATGAGCATCTCAAGACCATTTCAGCTCATCAAGAACGCTAAGTCAAGCCACCTACTGTTAACCCCATGTGGAGCAAATGTCTGCTAAAAGAATATGTTTATTCCACCACGAGAGAAACAATTGGATTGAACGTTTACACAGCTAATATTTATCTACTGAACAGATTTATAAACCCCTTTTGTTCCGATCTGTCTGGACCGACTGAGGTGTTTGAGTCTGCTCCCACTGAGGTGTTTACATGACGCAGTTTTATTCTGATTGGGCGATTATTCTGATTATTACTGGTATATTAAGGGTCCAAGTAAATACAGCCAAGTGAAAAAAAAAACCACGGGATTTTTTCCAGCGTGGACGGCGTGCCAGTCCATTGCAGGGTACATGAACACAACCTCTAACACTCACTCACACACTACAGGCAATATGAAAACATCAATTAGCTGTTGGAGGAAACCGAGCAGCCGGAGGAAACCCACCAAGCATGGCCAGAACATGCACCGTCCATGCACAGAGGGACTTGAATCCTCGACCCTGGAGGAGTGAGATGTGAAGCCACAGTGCTAACAGTGATAACCATTATGCCACCATGGCCAAACTACTTTCTCCTGATATCATTCTTGCTCTCAGCGACTTGTAGTAAAGATGTGTATTAATTCATAAACATCTTGCCATCTGATACAACTTCGGTCCAACTTTGTGTCGTAAACATCTACTATACTACTGAGCCAAACTCTGCTGAGAATCGAGGTTTAATGATGCTTCAAATAAAGGTTGTCTTCTCCTTCTCCCATTTTTATTTAATTTCATGTGCTGTAAAGAAAACAAAATCTCTGCTGGAAAGGAACATGTTTGCAATAAAGAGCTTTTTTCCCCTATCCTGATATACTGTACATACAGTAACATTAAAACCATTAATATGAAAACCACAAAGTTTTAAGATTCCCCTTGCGCCACCAAAACATCTCAGATCACTTTGGAGCATGACTCTACAAGACCTCTGGTGGGTGCTGTGCTGTCTGGCACCATGAGGTTGTCAGCGGGTCCCTTGGTCTCTGTGGGTTTCGGCATGGCGCCTTCATGTCCTCCACTTCTCTGGCGCCTCCCATTGGGTGCTCATTTGAACTGAGATCTGGTGAAATCGGGGGAACTATCAACAACCTTGACCTCTTTGCATGCTAAGCTCCATACACAGCAAGCTATGCTGCGTTGGATATTCTGTGGGATCGGACAGGACGGGCAGGGATTAGCTCCCCACGGGCGCCTGTGATCCTGTCACCAGTTTACTGGGATATGGTTGATAATCAGTGTTTTTCAATTCACCTGGTGGTGGTGGTGTTAATGTCATGATCGAAGTTATGGTACTTCCTTCACCATTGAGGACACGTTAATATCAACTGCATATTTAGTTATGCTGTTATAGTTAGTCCTGCCGGAGTCTCTGCTTGCACTTTGCACTAAATATACATTCACCTTATACATGTTGACTGTGACCAGACCTAACTGCCATCTCTCCTTATTTTCTGTTCTCTCCTTTTCTGCTCTCTTCTCTCTCTCTCTCCCCCTCTTCTTTCCCTCTCTCTGTCTCTCTGTCGAGCTATACATGTTTCGCTCCTGAGTTGCCAGTGATCCAGACCCCTCTGCCCTCTGGAGCCGTCTAACCCATCCTGGAGTCCTGCTTCTGGTTGGAGATCTCGTCGCATGGATGCCCCGTGTGGTCTGCCTGGATTCGTATGGTGGCTGGGGATGGTTTCCATGAAGACTGTCCTGTCATCGAGTGATGCTCTGGGGACCTGTGACTTCAGTTGTTCGATACTCAGGACCGGAATCCCCTACAGTCTACCTGAGCCTCCGGGAACAAACTGGACTCATTTTAATTTTAAAACATCTCCTGTTATACTGAACTTCCAGTCTTGCACATTATTATGCTGAGCAATTCCTGCTCTCCGTTATCACCCAGATGAGGATGGGTTCCCTGTTGAGTCTGGTTCCTCTCAAGGTTTCTTCCTATTACCATCTCAGGGAGTTTTTCCTTGCCACCGTCGCCCTCGGCTTGCTCATCGGGGACAATCTTGTCATTTTGATTCATATACATTGCATAAAAACTTACTTCTTTTTATTGTGTAAAGCTGCTTTGCGACAATGTCAATTGTTAAAAGCGCTATATAAATAAAATTGACTTGACTTGACATATGATTTAAACAGACTTAAAAGCAAAGCCTCGTCTCAAATCCTTGTCTCTTTCTCTTTTAAATCGCTAATAATTATTCGAGCAATTTGTGCAGCCAATTATACCTGACTAAGTGGAAAATATGTGAGTGGAAAATCAGCAGAGGCGCAGCCTTGGGAAGTTTCAGCTGAATTCTCAGGCCTTGTGCCGCGTAGGCGATTGTCAGGATCGGGCTTTAATTGCTCAGTACTGAAGCTAAGGCACTAATTAGGGATCACCACTGTTCCCCATGACTAGCTGTGAATTTACTAAAGCAAATCTAGACAGTCTTAGCACATTTTACTGGATTTCTGACAGCAAAACTTACCCACAACTGTCATAACAGCAGGCAGAATCCTCTCGTGTACACGCAGCTCCCTAAAATAAATAAATAAAAAGCGCCTCCTTAATGCTAACTGTCAAAAGTAGCATTTGGAGCAGCAAATAGAAGTTTGCACTAGATTAGTGAAAGATGTACGCATGTCTGTTCCCTGCTCCAGACACACCCGAACCAGCTGTTCTCCAGCCTAATTATTAGGCTGGTCAAACAAGATGGTGGGGAGGAGTGAATAATAGACCAGATGGAAAGTTCTAGAACCGTGCTTTTGTGACTGAGGCTTTATTGTGTATGAAAAAATTGTTCGGTTCGTTGTTGTTGTGGTGACATCAGTGACCCGTTTGCCCAAGGTTCAGGTTCAAACATGTATTCCTGTCACTAGCTGTGTTGAGTCTAAAAATTAAATTAAAGATAAAAAGCTAAACTGTTATGGATGAAGCTAATCTGTTACTGATAAAGCTGATCTCTCAGCAATGAAGCTAATCTGTCTGAGAGAAAGCCAGTGTACCAGTGATAAAGCTAGTCTTTTAGAGCTAATCTGTCAGTGGTAAATTAATCTGTTAATCATGAAGCTAATCCATCAGAAATTAATGTCTAAATCTATCATTGACAAAGCTAATCTCAGTGAAGCTAATCTGTCAGTGATAACGTTATTTTGTCGGTGATAAAAACTAATCTGTCAGTGATATAATATGTCAGTGATAGGGGTATAAAACTAATCACTTTCAAACTGGTCCATCAGTGGTCAACCCAAATCAGTTTGAAACTCTAAGCAGCCGGTCCGTGACAGAGCCAGTCAGCGAGTGATCATTTTAACCCTACTGTATATCCTCCTACTGTATGTACAGTACTCCTGGCACACACAAAACTAACGACAGTTTCAGATTACCATCTATGGTTTAAACATTTTCTGCAAGTCAGAAAACTGGCCTGAACGTTCATTAAAAAAAAACAAAAAAAAACAGTACATTTTTATTTATTTATTTATTTCCCCCTGGCAGCTGTGATGACTTATAAATCGAGAACAATAAATCGAGAGCAGAGTAAGGCAAGCTGTTTCTCTTGATTAGAAACACAGAGACGTTTTGTTTCCCCCTTCACCAAAGTTCCTGTTTCGCCAAGTTTCTCTCTTACTTTTTCTTAAATTACTTCTGGTCCTGTTTTCGTTTCCTGGGATGCCTTTAGGAACCCTGTGGTGCAGCACAGCTCCAGAACAGCCTCTTAGTGCTAACTGTCAAAAAATTGCATTTAATATGCCATATAATAGATAGAAATATGAACCACTGTGCTTACTGTCTGGAGATGAGAGAAGAATCATTTCTGTGGATAAAACACGGTGATGAAATGATTATAGGAATATTGGGAGACACGCGTCCCAAAGCATTAATTATTAGCAGTTTACAACAACAGTGCTGTAGATCCCCAGGAATGAAATTTCTCACCTGTGTGATGGATCTTCAAAAAAAGATTAATTTTAACCGGATGCTAAAATTAAGAATTTACTTGGAATTATCATTTAGGAACAGGATTGAGATAACCTAGTTAGGTAAAATATTTATATACCGTATAACCTGGAGTTTCTTCGATGTTTGCAACTTTGTTGCTTGTACACAATTTCAAGTCAGGATGTTTTAATATCACAGAATTGAGGATATCACCATGGAATCATTTACAACCTGAATAAAGTTAGCTAGGCTAGCACTGTCGCCTCGCACCTTCAGAGTTTGGAGGTTTTCCCCATACTTGGTGGGTTTCCTCTTAGTAATCAGGTTTCCTCCAACTGTCCCATGACATGCAGGGTAAGATGATTGGCATTTCCAAATTGTCCATAATATTTGAATAACACCTTAGCATTTTCTCACCACCATACCAGCATCTCCTCACTTCACTGCATCTCGACCAACCCCTCCTCGACCATTGCAGCATCTTCTCATCACCAGCATCTCACAATCTTCTCACCACTTTCTCAGCATCTTCTCACTACAAGTATCCAATCTTCTTCTCACAAGAAGATACCACTCCATTTTCTTTCCACAAGCATCTCACTGCCATCACACTTTTCCAATGACTCTATATCATTCCATAATCTTCATCCTTTTCTACCATCTTATACTCCATAGTTTCCTTCCTTATCTGTTTGTATTCTTAGCCCTTTTTCATCTTGTTCTCTTCTTTTTTCTATTCCTTATTTTCTCCCCTGCATAAATCTCTTCCTAAATTCATGTTTGTCCTCATGCTCTTTCTCATTTCCCCTCGTTCATCTCCTCCTTATCAAGTTCCCTCCTCCCCCATCCTCCTTTTGCTTTTCTGTTACATTCTTTGTCACCTTCTCCATTTCACTTTTTCTTTTCATTTTTTTCACAGTTTTCTCATCAGCTGAAACACATCTGTTTGTTCAGAAATTTGCAGAACACATACACACATCACACACAGCTGAAGCTGAAGTCACTGGACAAACACCAAAAAAAAACTTTGAAAATATGAAACATTATGCAACAATATTCTAATCAAACATGAAAAACCATGCTCAGATTAATATTTAATTAGTTTTATACAGTGAACAACAAAAATGCAATATATATATATATATATATATATATACAGTATATATGCTATTTATTAAATTATAGTATAGTTATTATAGTATAGTATGTGCCAAAAAGTTCATATACAGTTGAGCAGTTGAGTTCATATGAGCATATTACAGAAAAGCTGATTCTAAAAGAGATAACAAACCATACCGTTTTATTTTTAATTTTATTGTCATTTTATTTTATTCTTGTCTGCAGGTCTGACCTCATCCAAATTCAGACATTCGTTATGGTTCTCATATTGCATTGTCCTTGGTATTATGTAACCAAAGAACTACGAAAGAACTTCCAAATCTGAAGTCAGAAATAATCATATTTACCCCATTCTGTCCTGACGATTAGGACCAGGTTCTGCATCACAGTTAATGTTTTTTCCCTGGCAGTCCTCTGCACTGCCGGTCAACCAGCATTCACTGCCTCCAGGATGAACATCTGGTTATATTCACTTCAATTCAACTCAAATTATTTGTAACACTTTTAACATTAGACATTGTCACAAAGCAGCTTCACAGAAATATACATTCAGCATTTGAAAACAAAATTATACATCTTAGCCTTTTCAGTTTGTCCCTAAAGAGCAAGCTGGAGTTAATGGTGGCACGCAAAAACTCCCTGAGAAGACATGAAGAAGAAACCTTGAAAAGAGCAACCTTCAAAAGGGACCCATCCTCATCATGGTGATATTGGACAGGGTGATTCGATAAGTATATGCTATAAGGTCAAAATTTAATTGTATGAGCTTTGTTGAAGTTACCAATTGTTGACTGATGGAGATTTGGATACAAAACTGTTTATAGAAATTTCAGTCCTAAAATTATCAGAGTGACTGGAGTCGTAAATCAGCGGAACAAAACTGTTTGTATAAAATGCAATTTGAGGTCATCGTCATGGTTTCTAAATAATCAGTTATCAAATCTTTACACAAACCATATGGAGCCATCCTCAGCAGCAGTGACTGGTCCAGAGTAAGGCATCAGGATTATTCAGGAAGGTTCAGAGGGCAGAAGGCGTAAGAGTCACTGATATCTCAACAGTACCAACAGTGTGTAGCTCAACAGAGAGAGAGAGAGAGAGAGAGAGAGAGAGAGAGAGAGAGAACAGTTACTGTAGATATGTTAGCAGTCACTTTATATTTTGTACAGGGTGCAAGCAGGGACTCTGGCAGAAGTATTACTATGGCAGCATAACTAAAAGGGAGAACCAGAAGGAAACACATGAGACATGAGCATTCCCTGTGAAGTAAAGAAACTGGTCAAGTTACCTGACTGAACTCATAAGAAAGGCAAAATCCAAACTTATCAGATCACCATAACATTCTATGCCCATGAGCCCCCAGACCTGCAGCTTTATCTAAGAACAAATCTATTCACAAAAGGCTTGAATAAACATATATATACAGATAAGCTATTCCATACATATGGGTCTTTGTAGGAGAAAGCTCTGGTCACTGCTATAGTCTTCATTACAAGAGGTACCAACAAATAGCCTGCATAGGCATGGAGAATCATGAAATATCAGCAGTTCACCTGATACTGTGGTGTGAGACTTTTGAGTCTGTTACAATGCATCTCTAGGTTAAAACACACCTTCCATTCCCAGGCAGGATTAGAAAAGGAGCATACGCAGAAAGAAACTGCATCATTACACAGGGTTGTGCTGCAATCCATTCACTCACAGGGCGAGAGTGGTGGAACACAACATTGTAATACATCATAAGATAGAGGTTCATATCCTCACCGCCCTCAAGCGGAAAAATATCTTTGGTCCAGTGCATGATGAAGCGCTCTTTATCGGATTGGCCGAAGGTTGTTGTGTGGCATTGGGCATCATCATTGAAGATGCAGCACACACGTGATCTTGGTGCTACCCAGCCATGGCAAAACTGTAGTTACCCCAACAGCATGGTGGTGTTGTGATTTGCACTGAGTTTGCACAGAGTTTGCACTGTGGCCTTGCACCTCCAGGCTTGAGGGTTTGATACCCACCTTGGGTCTGTGAGTGTGGAGTTTGCATGTTCTCCCCGTGCTTGGTGGGTTTATTTTGGGTACTCTGGTTTCCTCCTGCGGTCCAAAGACAAGCAGATAATTGGCTAATTGGAATTTCCAAATTGCCATGGCGTGTGAGTGTATGCCCTGTGATGGATTGGCAACCTGTCCAGAGTCTACTGCAACTCTGTACAGTGTAAATATAAATAGAGAATGAATAAATGTATATACAGTAGGCCTGGGCGATATGGCTGAAAACTGTATCACGATATCGATAATTATTGATATTTTTTATGACCCATTTAAAATAAGAGCCAGGAGAAAAATGTTACATTTAAACATTTTTATTTACTTAACATTCCTCTGATCATAATCCCCTCAGTTATTAAGGCAGAAATGCCAACAACCATGGAAAACTCAAATAATTAAAATGGAAACATAAGGTTACAATGAACACTTAACAATTATCGCTTAACATTTAAAGTGCAAAATAAAAAAAATGTAAGAAATGCTTAATAAAGTTTAATAAAATAGTGCAAAGTGTTAAATATAAACAGAGAAACCTGAGAATTTAGTGCAAGTTTAGTATAAGCTTTTTATAACCTGGCTTCTCGACAGTGCTAAGCGGAAGCATGCCTTTGGCTATATGATATGCCACTGCCTCCGTTATATCTTTGTACCGTTTAGATTCTTTGTCATAAGGCACTGATGCAGAGAACCTCTCCATGGTGGTCTGCTGCTTGTGCGCTGTTGCAGCTACAGATGTTGTTGGTTGAATACGGCTGTGCTCCAAAGGGTGAGCGCGGCTAATACCCCTATCTCACCTATGCGGTTTGACTCGCGGTGAGATGCGGTGTCCCGCCGACGTTCTGCTGATGTTCCGTGAAGTTCTACAAGGTCTGCAAGCATCCGCAAGGACCACCAAAAAAATGTAAAATGTTGCACGAAAAGATGGAAACGTAATCACAGCCCCAAAACTCGCAGTGAATCATAATGAACCATACTTACGGCCACCGCGCGAAACCGCGTAGGTGAGAGAGGGGTATAAGGTGGTACATCAAGTTCGTTGTATTACCAGTCTTGGTGGGAACGACGGTCTTGCATAATTTGCAGACGACATTGGTCTGACTACAGTCAGACTTATAATATCCAAAAAACTGCCATACTGGCGAGCTGACTTTTCCTCTTTTATTTACAATTCCCTCGCTCGCTACGGCACTCACTTTCTGCTTATGAAGAGGAATCCAGCAGACCAGCACGAGACAACGATATGGCGCAACCAAACGTGATACTGTTACCTGATTGGCTGTTAGCGTATCACTCCCTACGTTGCTAGGTTACCAGAGAACGAGTGCCTTTGTTAATGCAACCAAACTAGCTTCGCAACCTCTGTTTTCTTCCGACAAAGAATAAAACATATCGAACGTTTTATCGAGCACATTTTTATTGATATCGATCACGTGCCTATTGCGATACATATCGTTATCGCCCTAATATATAGTAGCTTCGCCTTCTTTGCATCACCTCTTCCTTCCTTCTCCATTTTTCACCTGCTTATTACTCTTCTTCTCACCCTCTTATCCTATCTCTCTACCTTTTCTAAGCAGAACACTGGTTCCCAGAAATGGGAAAGGAGAAGTCCTTTGCAGTGTGGTGAAGATCATCAGCGCGTGTGATGCTAATCTTATGCCAGCATTTCATGTTTGATCGCGCATGTGTGTGTGTTAGTGTGCCAGCGTCTCTGAGTCAAGTCACATCTTGTAGCTTTGATACATTTAGACGCGGTGGCTTTCTTGGTGTTGATGCAAGGAATTCTTGAAGTTGAAAGAGCAGATTTTGACTCCAACATGTTTACACAAGGAAACCGTGTTAGCTTAGCAATTCAGTTTCTGACCTGAGAGGAACAGTAGTCTATAATGCTATAGGAGAGCGTTCAGTAAGAAGAACAAGTCAAAGACCACACTGAAGTGAGTCCTAATGTGTGTGGCCTAATATTCTAAACAACACACTTGATTGACAGCACTCTGCCTCAAGGCTCTTGCTTGCTACTTTAAGGTTTGCTAGCAACACTAAGTTGCTATTGACTGGCTTTTACTCACTAGTTTAACTTTTACCCGCTATGTTAGCCTTCACAGTTAACCACTGGGATTCTAGGTTAGTTTTTAACTTCCTATGTTACCTATTATTGCTAATTAACCTGCTGTTTGCTATGGTAGTTAGCTTGCAATAAGTCAGCTTTCGACTTGCTAGGTTAGTTTGACTCTCCAGCTTGGCCTTCACTTGCTAGGTTAATGTTAATTTCCTAAGTTAGAGTTTCATTCCCTAGGTTAGTCATCACTTACTAGGTTAAGTTTACTCTCGGTTAGCTGTCACTCACTATATTGACCTGCACCTGCTAAATGATCTTTTAATGACTAGTTTACCCATGACACGCTAGGTTAGATATCACATACAGTACTGTGTTTCGTTTGCTTGGTCAACTTTTTGCTATTAGGCTAACTTTTACCATATTTCTGTCATTCCTTTATCTTTTAACTTTCATTTGCTAAGTTAGTTTTGGCTTATTAGCTTAACTTTCAATTGTTAGATTTGCTTTTATTTACTATGTTAGCCTTCACTTGCTAAAATAACCTTCACTCATTACATTAGCTGTACCTCTCAGGGTTATGTGTCAGTTGCTAAGGTACAGTAGCTTTCACTCACTAATTTAGAGTTGATTTTTTTAGATTGCTCCACTTGCAAGGTAATTAGCGTTTTAATTAGCGTTTAATTAGCGTTTTTTCCCCCTGCCAGGCTAGGTAAGGTTTATCTTGCTAGCTCACTTGCTCATTTATTTAAAAAGGTTTGCACTGTATAATTTTTGGTCTGATTTTTTTTAACACTGAAAAAGTGTGAGCGCTGCAGCAATGCTCCCTTAAAATCCACCAATAGAAGGACAGCAAACTCACAGGACAGCTACAGACTCTGTAACAGCTGTAATGCTAAAGCAGTGAATGACATCATCCTGTATTCCTGTTCGCCCAGAAACAAACTCCTCATTTTTAACACGTCACGTCTCTAAGCGCTCTAACGCTGCTGCTATTATAGTAAAGAATTATGTAAATAAAGCTTTTTGACTGGTGAGAGTGATGCTTATGGAAGTTTTCACCCTCTGATTAGCCCCGCCCACTTGCTGTGAATAGCGGAGAAGCTGTGGTGAAGTTCAGGTAGAAAGTTTGCAGTTGTTCCGACTCTGTGCTGCAGACTGTGAGCGTGACATTATAAGCTCATTATAAACCCATCAGGCATTTCAGTTCCCTCGAGTGCGCTCATCAGTGAGCAGAAACACTTCTGAGCTTCTATTACAGCGCACTTCGGAGTCGTGATTGTTCTGATTGCCTCTCTTGCTCTCGTGCCTCTCTGATTTCCTGTTTTTTTTTTTTTTTTTTTTTGCCCTTGTGGTTTGTCCTTTGAATTTTTTTTTTTTTCTCTAGTAGACTGTGTTTAGTTGGGGAATATCAGGTGGCTAGCATTAGCACATAGATAACAAATGTGCACCCACACAAACACAGACACACAAAGATTTTAAAAAGTTTGTAGCTTTAACTGTAACCAGCATGTTGTGCGCGTTTAGGTAAATTATCAGTAGTCTAAAAAAAAGAGTTACTGTTACCACATCAATCGGTGTATCATTCGTTTGTGATATAAAACCAAAAATAATTTTAAAAACACCAGAAAAAAAAACTGTTGTTTTTCTAATATCTGTTTCCAAAATTTTAAATTAAACAAACAGATTGCGGCTTGTTTTCCAATTTTGTATTTTGTGCTTAAATAAAAAATAGCGAGCGCTGACTTTCCATTTTATTTATTTATTTACTTTTACCATATAAATCTGTATCTTACAAACTTTTTCGCACACAATCATTTATATATTTGTACATTTACATATTTTGATCAAATAACGAATGAATGATGGACAGATTTTAAATCTTATCTTATTATCCACTTACTAGTACAGTTACATCCACGTCGTGGAACATTCACAAAACTGGAGTTCACTTTGGTTGCGTTCACATCACCAGCCTGAAGGGACTCAAATCCTTTTTTTTTTTTTATCATACCTTAACGGATCTGACTTTTTTAGTGATGTGTGAATGCACAAATCTAATTTGATGTTTTTCAGATCAATTAAATTTTATTTAATTTGTAAAGCGCTTTTAACAGTGGTCATTGTTGCAAAGCGGCTTTACTGAATCAAAATAAAATTATGGAATGTATATGAAATGTGGGAGAAAATATGTACGAATCAAACCGATCAGATTGTCATTGATGAGCAAGCCGAGGGCGACGGTGAAGAAGCCTTGACTCAACAGGGAACCCATCCTCTTTTAGGTGATCAGATCAAAATCACTTTTTTTGTCATGTGACTTGATTGGGAACGGGCAAATTGGAATTCATGTGACTTTGTGCCTCTTCACATGCGTAGGGCGTGACATCGAAGTCAACAACGGCAGTTCGGGAATTTCATAGCATTGTTAGCAACAGCTGCTAAAACAGCTAAAGAGAGGTGTCTGGCTTTCTTCATCTTTTTGGACGTCAACAAATACAGCTGACTGACTGCTCACCGTCCTCAAGAGCGAAACCCCAAGCGGATTATTTGCTAAAATTACCTCCATTGTTTGAAAGTAATGAGCGCTTTCACAAATATGATGTGTTTTAATCAAACAAAGATGTAAATCTATGGATGTGCGCAAAAGTGCGGTTTCAGAGGACAAACGGCGTATCTGACTCCTTATTAGAGTCAGATAAAAGTCACTTGTGATTATAAAAGTGAACAATGTGACTTGTAATGTGAGTGTTATAGCAGCTATAAAAACAGTTATTCCCTGAGCAGCTTCTCGTTTCTTTCTCTTTTGAAGTTTGTAGGACAAACAAAATCATCACTTGTCACATGACTGAGAAACACAAAGAAATTAATTACTGAAGATTTAATTACATTTATTTAATGACATCTTTACTTCTGATTGGTACAAAGCACTGACACTGGAGATTCCTTCCAAACATTACAGAACACTTGAATGAATGAGCTGTTGCTGTAGAAATAAAAACGTGTTAAAACAATCAAATGAATTATAAACCTACAGTATATAATCTGCACTACTGAGCTGCTGTTACAGAAATCTAATCAACTCCTTCTGATGCAGTGGTGTGACATGGTTTATACCATTATTACACATCAAACTACAAACTATATGATACATTCTGATCAGAAAGTGAAGAATTGTGTGCTCATTAAATATCTGAGACACTACGATTTTGATGTCTTTGCTTCTTGGCAAAAGTCTTATTTTTATTTCTTTTTTGCTCAGCAGGGGAACATGTGGAGATTTTCAAAAACTTCCTGAATATATTATGTGAAATATATGCTCGTGTGTGATCCTGACAGATTTCTGTAAGTCACACACATACTCTTCTCTCCAAACACAGATCTCTTGAGTAATAAAACCCACATGGTTGAGTGCATTCCTGCGTTAAACGGTTAGCTCTGGGCCTCAGGACTCACGGCTCTCATCAGTCGTCTCAACAAAGTAACTATAAATTATATTTTCATTTCTTTAACTAAAACCACATTCAGGTCTGACACACAGAGGAAAGAGAGCGAGGATGTTCAAAGGCATTTGTTTTTTGCTGCTCCTTGTTCGAGAGATTACACTATGTAGTGCACTTTCAAGTAGAGATGACAGTAAAGAGTCGCATGAGACGAGTCAGCTAAATGATTCACCCGGACTGAATCACTGATTAATTTCTAATTGCTCGATTTGTTTAAATGGGTGCTCGGATCGTCTCAGGACGAACCGTGATGCTTACTTTTTATTATGCAATATTCATTCTAGGAATCATAATATGCAAAAGTTCTGGCACCTAGCATCATTTAATTTTTTCCTCTTTTTGTTTCTTTAAAAACCTAAAACTGAAGAAAATGGGTATTTGTTTTCTGCTCATTTCTAACTTTTAAAAATGTTCTTTTTATATATGAATAATTTACAGTATGTTTTGCTATAAAATTAAAAATGTACTTTAAAAGTTTGTAAAATCAATAAAATACACTTAAATAATATTAAATGAAAAAATATATAAAATTAATTTTCAATAAATTAATAAATAAATGCAAAATTAACATGATTTCTTTGGCACTCTTCAGCTATGATGCTCCTGAAATATTTCACACAAAAATTGTTCTTCTTCTTCTTCTTCTTCTTCTTCTTCTTATTATTATTATTAATAATAATATTATTAATGATAATAATAATATTACACATTTTATTTCATGTTTAATACTAACTGTATATTCTTATATTGTAATGCATTATTTTCAATCTTTATTAAATTAAAATTAAATAAACTTAAATTTAAAAAAGAATTAGCTAACTAGCTAACTAATTATATACCTTTTGCTAATTAACAGTTTACAACCTGACATTATTACTTCAATAAAATGGCCATTTTTATACTTGCCATTTTATTTTCATTTTAACACAGTCTTATTTTATAGCAAACTAAATAAATTAATTAAAAAAACTCTAGCGTTGTGCTGGAAGCTGCAACTACACAATTCATGGGTTATTAAACACATACATTCCTGTAACAATAGTTGACATCCTAATAATAATAATATTTTATATTAAGTGTAAATATTATTTCATGTGGCGGCAGGGTGGCTTAGTAGTTAGCACTGTTCCGTTGCACCTGCAGGGTCTGGGTTCGATTCCCGGCCAGGTTTGATTCCCATCTCTGTGTGCATGGAGTTTTCATGTTCTCCCCGTGCATAGTGGGTTTTCTCCGGGTATACTCCGGTTTCCTCCCACAGTCTAAAGACGTTCTCAAAATTTTGAGTGTGTGAATGTGTGTGCCCATCGATGGACTGGCACCATGCTCAGGGTGTGTCTCATGCCCTAAGTCTCCTGGGATAGACTCCAGGCCCCTCGCGACCCTGTATACAGGATAAAGCGCTATAGACAAGGAGACGTTGATTATTTCATGTTTATTGTGAATGAATAAATACAAAATTATGACTCATATATTCTTATATAGAAATGCAAACTGTATATTGTATATATAATGCAAAATTAGCTAACTAACAAACTAACTAGTAAATAAAAATATAATACATTTCTAATGCTTTTGTTAACTAGCAGTAAAAATCTGGCATCATTATTTTAAATTCATTTAAAAGTTTATCATTAAATTTTCATCTTAAATTTATAATAAGAATAATCTAGAATATAAATTCTAGAAAATTCTTCATTATTGTAAATCTTGCAATGTTTTCATTACTGCTGTTTATCTATCATAAAACTTGACTGTTTACGAATGATCCTTACTTTTATTCTCCTCATTAACAAGATGGCTGTTGGTGGGAAATGTATGGTGCTAAAGACACGTCTGAAATGCCACTGGTGTGTCTGTTTCCTTCCTCCCGGGTAAACGGTATGTGTCGAGCCTGATCAGTGTACTGTTTAACGGCAGCTGTTAACAACACGCCGTGATCCGCTAGTCACACGGCACATTTTCAACAGCTCCTGAAACTGACCAGAGACGGCGTCTTTCCTAGGTCAGTGGTCTCTAGTGGGGACGCCGTGCACACGTTTCTGTTTGTTTTAACAGAAAGGACAAGACAACAACATTAAGACATGGAAAACTATTTCTTTTGAACATCCAGTAAAGTTTAAGTTAAAAAAGGAGAACAGAGATGCTGGAAACACACACATTCCACTGATCTAATAGTTGTCCTGATAGGTGTGGTCTAATATTCTAATGAACATGTCACATCACCTATGTAATGAATAAAGATGTTTTAAATTCATTTAATTATTAACTATTTAAAAATGTATATAAATAACCGTGACTAATTTAGCTAGCTATCATAAATTCACCTAGCCAACTAGCTAATAATGCCAACTATGGAGCTACTACAAAGTATTAACAGGTGACATTTTTCTTGGACTGTTAGAGCTAGCATACATTAACTATTACAGGTTTTTATATTGTGCAAAAACATTATTCAGGGATTAGCCACTTTCCATCATATAGGTATCAGTAATCTAATTATTAGCTAGCACTAGCTAATAATGTTAACTATGGAGCTACAATAAAGTAACAGCTTTTTAACAGTTTGTTTTTTCTTTTTTGTGCTAGCAAACCCTAAAATATTAGTTTTTTAAAGTAATGTAAAAACATCAGCCAAAAGTTAGCCACATAATATGGAGTGTTGCTACCCCAGCTATGTTAGCTTCATGATCTGCTAATGTCATGTAATCAATGAAACAAATTAGGTACGTACATCTAAAATAAGTTATTTTTGTGTGTTTTAGTTTTTTTGGCACTGTAATTGCCAAAAAAAAAAAAAAAAAAAAAATCAGTAATTTCAGTAATTTACCTAGCAAGCTAGCTAGTAAAGCTAAATATGGAGCAAGTAAGTTACAAAGTCTTTCCAGCTAACATTTAGCTGTTTAAGTGTTATATTTACATAGAAGATTCGGTAGGTTTTTAATTTTTGTTGCTTTTTTTTCTTCTTATCATTAAAAATGGTTATTTCAATACAGTAAATTTCCTAGCAAACTAGCTAATAGTTAAGTTAGCTAAACCTCAACAGCTAATATTTTTTTTGAAAGGTAGAAAACCTTGACATGTTACAGATTATGATGTTGTGAAAACACATTAATGAGCTTTTATTCACTTTCTGTCCTGTTCCTCACTACTGTACGTCTAGATTAGTGTGATACTGTAGCTATACAGTATTTAACATCCTGTAATCAAGTGAAATGCTTGTAGGTGCATCTTAAACAACTAAATGCAGCAATCTAGCAAATAGGTTTTTGATGCACAATATTTCGCACACTGCACATTTTTTTCAATGCTGCTTTTAAAATAGTTTTTATTGTATCATCTATTCTAGTTTTTTGTGGCATTTATTGTAAAGAAAGAAAAGAAAAAAAATCATTATATGGGGAAACATGTTTCTTTACTGAGCATATGTCAATAAACTTAAAAGTTAAATCAGACCGCTAACATCATGTATTATGATGATGTTTATAACCTTATGGAATGTGTTATGGAAGCCCAGCTTGCTCTCATAACAGACTTCAGCTCTGGTGCCTCGCATCTTCCTCTTCACAATACTCAAGAGATTCTCTCTGGGGCTTAGGTCAGATTAATTTGCTGGCCAATCAAGCACAGGGATACCATGGTCCAGCAGGCATTATTACATTTGGCAGTGTGGGCAGGTGCCAAATCCTGCTGGAAAATGAAAACAGCATCTCCATAAAGTTGGTCAGCAGAGGAAAGCATATAGTGCTCTAAATCCTCCTGGTAGACTCCTGCTCTGATCTTAGATCTGATAAGACACAGTAGACCAACACCAGCAGATAACTTGGCTCCACAAACCACCACTGACTGTGCAAACTTTACACTGGACCTCAAGCGGCTTGGATTCTGTGCCTCTCCTCACTTCCTCCAGACTCTGGGTCCTTAATTTTCAAAGGAATTGGAAAATTTACTTTCATCTAAAGTCATCTGACTTTGGCCCACTGAGCAACAGTCCAGACCTTTTTTCCCCCTTAGCCCAGGTAAGACACTTCTGGTATTGTCTCTGGGTCAGGAGTGGCTTGACACAAGGAATGCGACAGTTCTAGCTCATGTCCTGCGTACATCTGTGGGTGGTGGCTCTTGAAGCACTGACTCCAGCTGCAGTCCTCTCCTGTTGAATCTCCCCCAAATTCTTGAACAGGCTTTGTTTCACAATCCTCTTAAGGATGCAGTTATCCCTGTTGCTTGTGCACCTTTCTTTACCACATTTTCCCCTTCCATTCAACTTTCCATTAATGTGCTTGGATACAGCACTCTGTAAACAGCTGGACTACTGAACCAGAATGAGAGACCATTTAAAGGCTCAGGAAACCTTTGCAGGTGTTTTGATTTAATTAGCTGATCAGCATGTGACACACTTTTTCACAATATTAACATTTTCGGGGGGTGGGGTATATATTCTAATTTATTGAGATGCACCTGTATGTTAGAGTAAATGATGCTGGCTAGACAGCTTCATCTCACAGGGTCTAATTTATTTGTGCTGAGTTTATCCCAGTTGTGACTTGTTTATGTGAAGTCTTGACGTGTAGAGTGCTACATTTCCACATTCTGCTGAATCTTCACTTTCAGTAATTTCCCCAGTTCCTGTCCTGACTCACATGTTTTATGGTTTTGACCTCTTCTCTAGTATTATAATAAAAGTACGACTCTAACCATCTTCTCCCTCTCTGCTTGTCTGTTCACTCCGGTATGGATGACAACTATTAGTATTTTATGAGCCTCATAAGAGAACCTTTCCATCCTTTGCTAATGTCTGCTAATCTGATGAAGGCAGTGTCAGCTATCACCCCTCCCCTTAAAGCATAAAGAATGATATCGACTTCAAAAATAGCTTCGGTGTGACTGAGCTTTAGAGAGATTGAGAATTTATTATTATCATATGAGGAGGATCTCACCGAGAGAACACTGACCTGTCGGCTGACCCTGAATGTCTGTGAGGTGATCCTTCGTCGCTATTTGAAAATTTTTTGCTCTATATTATAGCCCCAAGATGTTCCCTTTGTCTTTATTGCTTTCATATCACGATTTCCGGGTTTATCCCAGGGAGCTGGTCTCGTCCCTGCTGCTGACACAGACACACTCAGGTACCAAACTCACTCACTCACTCATCATCTATACCGCTTAATCCTGTATTCAGGGTCACAGGGGGCCTGGAGTCTATCCCTGGAGACTTAGGGCACATGGCAGAATACACCCTGGACAGGGTGCCAGTCCATCGCAGGGCACAGATACACACACATACACTCACACATTCACACACTACGGGCAATTTGGGAACACCAATTAGCCTACCATACATGTCTTTGGACTGTGGGAGGAAACCGGAGAACCCGGAGGAAACCCACCAAGCACGGGGAGAACATGCAAACTCCATGCACACAGAGATGGGAATCGAGCCTGGCCGATAATTGATAATTTTTAAGCTATAATTTTTTAAGCTAATAAATAATAGCTTAAAAAAAATAATTTTTAAGCTATAATTTTTTTTATTTTTAAATGTAAACTTTACTGCTACCATAATATGCAAATAATGTCGCAAAAAACGTGAACTCACAAAATACGCATATTATTATTAATTCATAGTCATAGAAACAACTGCAATAGAGCGTATGTGCCTATGGTATTTCCTTGCCAGTGTGAACGAGGAAGTGGTGTGTAGACCAGAGAAGCTATTGTGCAATCATGTGGGAAACCCAGTGCAGACTGCTCATTTGGACAGGATGCTTTTTTTCTCATTATTATTATTATTATTATTATTATTATTATTATTATTATTATTATTATTTGTATTTATTTATTTGGTAATAAACTAACCTAAAAATAACCATGAAATCATGGGGTGTTTCTTAGCCTCCGAAGTGGTGCATAAACCGGAAGAGGTATTATGTGTTCATGAGTATATAGCGTATATAGCGATATAGCGATTACCGCAAAAAAAAACCTTTTGGAGGGAGTTTGTATTAGTTTTTACTTCCTTTTTTGTTTCATTATACATAAGATTTAATCTGTGTGTGTTGAACAACAGTTAAATAACATAAAATACAGTAGAACCTCGGATTGCGAGTAACGTGGTTTACGAGTGTTCCGCAAGACGAGCAAAGATTTTTAATAAATTTTGACTTGAAAAACCGAGCAAGTCTTGGTTTACGAGTGCAGAGTATCATGTATCACGTTTTGACACAGAGCGTAAAGTGCTGGTTCATTTGTTATTTTTTTTTTACTTTACAGCAGTGTTTCCGTTAGTATGCGCTCACGCGAGTGTCATTAGAGAGATTTATTTTTTCCCACATGATTGCACAAACTTTAAAGTTTCCGTCGTGTGCGAGGTGGGAGGAGGAGTTTTACTGTGCAAGACGAGGTGAGGGAAGGGGCTAATTACACACACACACACACACACACACACACACACACACACACACACACACACACACACAAATACACGCGCCTGTGCGCACAAACGGAAACACTTATCTGTCGGGATTTATTTGAACTTTTTTTAAAGGTAAAGTGCAGGTTAATTTGTTTTATTTTTACTTTATATATTGCATTAATTATTTTTATGTATTTATTTTTTGGGACTGTGGAACGAATTATTTGAGCTTTCATTATTTCTTATGTGAAAATTCTATTTGGTTTACTAGTGTTTTGGAATACGAGCCCACTTCCGGAACGAATTATGCTCGTAATCCAAGGTTTCACTGTAGTCTAATCATTAAAAATCTGCCCAGACAATATTGTTTTAATATGACATTATTAGTTTTTTTTTGTATTGGTTTAAGTATGAGTATTTATAATTCTCATTATATAAATAAACCATTATAATGATAAGGTTTAATAATAAAAAAAAAAGGTTTAATTTGAGTGTGTGTATGTGTGTGGTTGACAAGAACTTAAATAACAAAAAAGTCTTGCTGATTTTAAATACTTTTTATGTTTGTTTTGTTTTCATCAGTCATGTTTATACAGTTGGTTAAAATTAAATATAATTTATTTCCTTATATTGCCCAGGTTGTGTTGAAAAAAAGGATATAAAACACTCTTTATAGCACAATCTCGAAAACTGCATACTGTATATTACGGAAAAAAAAAAGCATTATGCTGTCTATGAGTTTTCAGAGTTAGCCATGCATAGTCTCTTGACATTTACTTTTATTTAATTTTATCTGAAGTGATTTACAGTCAGAGAGAATCAAACGCAAGGGCATGCCACAAATTCCCGCTGTCTGGAAACCCTGATGCAGTGTGTATGGCTCTAGTGTCATTTTGTTCACATCATGTGGTTTTGTTACCTGGTCGTGAACACCACTTCTGTGTTTTTTTTTTTTTTTCATTCTTCATTTGTTTGTCTGTAACTAATTGTTAGGTTTGAAATTGCCATGTCAATTGCTTGATGTGTTTGCAACACTGGACAGCTCAGACACACTCAGCAACTGGGAGAGAAACGCACGCATGCTCACATGAACGTGTCTGAACGTTCACAGAACAGAAGGTTATTATGTTCTGCACCAAATGATTTGTATTACGTTTAATCAAAAGCCATAACGTTTAACATGTTCTGCTGAAAACCAGGGATAAAAGAGCGGATATTGTATAGATATCCAGAAGATGTATTGCCACATAAGGAGTGAGAAAGAGCTCAAAGGAAGGGAAAGAGAGAGACGTGAAAGTTATCATGTTCAAAGGAAAATTTCTACAAAATTGGTCTCATTTTGTTCATTTCTTTATAACTATGTTTCCAAGCCATGATTTCTTGTCTGATGTTACCTGTCTGTGTCCTGACACTTGCAGTGGTGTTTGAAGAAACTCTAATAACACTGGTGTCTGGTTCATGTTAGACAATATTTCCTCATGCTCCTGCTGTTTAGTCCCAATGCTGTGAGTTCTTATCACACTGTGCATGTGTGTGTGTGTGTGTGTGTGTGTGTGCATGTGTGTGTGTGTATGGAAACGCTCTTACTTTCAGTATTAAACACGTCGCTGTTTCACCCATCATTTTCACGCATCATGTTCATTCATTGTTTTTTTTCGTCCACCTTTCTTCTGGTTCAGCTCGATCCTTTCAGGTTTTAATAACGTGTTCGACAGTTTTTAACCCAATTCCAGTTCTTTTAATATTTCTTTACTTTAATTTGACCTTTTCTGACCTGCTGTGTCCATCATAAGACATGATTACAGACATTCCTTACTTATTTAGTGAAGTGTGTATGGTACTTAAGACCTATCTGAGACAGTCTGCACTCCCGTGTATATTGTTATTTTACTAGTGTTTAATTTTTCTCACCTGCGCACAGTTTGTTTTATGAGTATTTACGTCACTATCTCACCTGTGTCTCGTTTGCTTCCTTGTATTAAAGTTCTCGCTTCTGTCTCATTTCTCCCACACATGGATCTCGTTCTGTTATTTTTCTAAACCTCATTTCCTTCTCCTTGTGAACTCTTGCCAAACTCCAGAGCTTCTCCGCGCCTGATTGTTTCTTGGTTTATGTGTTTCCGTTCTGCTTACAAATCATGTGATTTATAGGATTTTTAATATTAATAATAAAAAAAGTCTGTTCATAATTACCGGTTTTCCGTTACGAATACAGCAACAGTAATCATTCGATATTTCTCTTTTCTTTGGATTTTGAACCAATTAGGCTTCAAAGATGAGAGTGGAAACAATTTCAATATTTTAACTCTCCGGCTAAGAAATTATATAAATAGAAAATGATGATGAATCATGAAAAACAGAACCATAAAATAAGAAACCTTACATTTTTATACATTTATTGTCATAATTTTGAATAGAAACACCCATTTTGATTTGAGTTTACAATTTGTACACAAGTCCAGTAGGTAATAAATTATTAATTAATTACAGGCTTGGCTCAAAAGTATAGAAGTTCATGTCTAGCTCCAGATGTTACCTCTATAGCTTCAGATATTTCACATATTTGCTCAAGAAATGGATAGCAGTCCAAATCAAATTAAAAATTAAAAGAGAAAACATCTGCTAAAACATCAGCACTAAAAGAATTGGAGTAAAGCCCTGCTGAAGAAGAAGAGAACGTGATCTTGCACATGCTTTAAATCATCCTAATGTTGCTCGAGACCTGCTCGGTGCATTTTAGAAAAGCATTGTGAGATTTTAACAGGAAATGCCTGACTCTGGCAGAGCTTGTCTGTGCGACCTTATGACTGAAGAATATTTATATTTATTTATTTATTTATTTGCTTATTTAGTTTATTTTGTAAAGACTACAACATTTTAAGGTGCAAACGCAGGCAATGCAACACCAGTTTACCAATATGGAATCGACGGGGCGTTTCTAATTAGCATATTCAAGGATTATCTGATTATAGTAATGTAATGTACAGGTGTACACTGTGATGCACCAAGTCTCGTTGCTGTTGTTGTTTGTTTGTTTGTTTGTTTGTCTTTTTCCCTCCTTTTTTGTTTCAAACAGATTCTGATTTTATCAACACATAAACATTCAGTTCCTTCCTGTAGCCGAAACACAGCATCGGGTCAGACTGCTGGTTTTTATTTATTCAGCGGTTTTTGCATGTGAGTGTTTCTTTGTCCTGGTTCTGATTTTAAATGCATACCTGTAGCATGAGTTAATATCCGCCTGCTTTCCGGGGATAATAGTGCAGCAGAATGAGATGAAGGACATAAAAGATTCCAGTTTCAGTGACACTCCAATAGCAGATAAATGTTAGGAGTTTATAGTATAGTATAGTGTAGTATAGTGTACTGTAGTGTAGTATAGTATAGTGTAGTATAGTACAGTAGTGTGTAGTATAGTATAGTGTACTGTAGTGTAGTGAAGTATAGTATAGTGTAGTATAGTACAGTAGTGTGTAGTATAGTGTAGTGCAGTATAGTATAGTGCAGTATAGTATAGTGTAGTATAGTGTACTGTAGTGTAGTATAGTATAGTGTAGTATAGTACAGTAGTGTGTAGTATAGTATAGTGTACTGTAGTGTAGTGAAGTATAGTATAGTGTAGTATAGTACAGTAGTGTGTAGTATAGTATAGTGCAGTATAGTATAGTGTAGTATAGTATAGTGCAGTATAGTATAGTGTAGTATAGTAGTATGTAGTATAGTGTCGTATAGTAGTGTGTAGTGGGGTATAGTGTAGTGTAGTATAGTAGTGTGTAGTATAGTACAGTAGTGTGTAGTATAGTATAGTATAGTGTAGAGTAGTATGGTAGTGTGTAGTATAGTGTAGTGTAGTATAGTAGCATGTAGTATAGTGTCGTATAGTAGTGTGTAGTAGGGTATAGTGTAGTGTAGTATAGTAGTGTGTAGTATAGTGTAGTATAGTACAGTAGTGTGTAGTATAGTATAGTATAGAGTAGTATGTAGTATAGTGGAGTGTAGTATAGTAGTGTGTAGTATAGTAGTGTATAGTATAAAATAGTATAATATAATATAATAGTGTGTAGTATAGTGTAGTGTAGTATAGTAGTGTGTAGTATAGTGTAATATAATATGGTATAGTATATTTAAGCAATATCACGCTCAAGGTCGTGCTGGTGTGCTGGTTATCAGCATGGCTACAATATGATGCGATCATAAGCATGAGGTCACAACCTGAGTATCATAACCGTGCTGGGCATTTGCTACAGTATGACATTCCAGGAGGCTTTTATGAGGTTGCTACAGTATGTCAGCTCTAGGTGTTCTCTAGGTGCTACTGTAGGGTTTTGAGAAATGATTGCTGTGACAATCCAGGTGGTTGTTATAGGATTGCTAAATTGCTATGGGATTGCTATGATGTTTTCCAGGAGGTTGGCAGATGGTTACTAGGGATTTTTTGTGGTATTCCAAAAGGCTTTTCTGGCATTGCTAGGTGGTTTCTACATTGTTTCTACATTGTTGTTCAAGGCTAGAGGGCTGTGGAGTGGTATGGTTTCCCAGGTAGTTGCTAGACTCTTAATATGGTTTGGAAATTTCAGGTGGTTGCTAGGGTTTTAATAAAAAAGATTTCCAGTGATTGCTAGGAGATTGCGAGGTAGTTGCTAAGTGTGTATTATGGTATCCCAGGGGCCTTAATGTGTTCCTAGGTGCTGTAAAAGGTGTTGCTGGGTCAATGCTAGGCTGTTGCTAAGTGGTTGCTAATATCCTGCTAAGTTGCTATGATATCCCAGGTGGTTGCTAGGCAGTGTTGGGCAACGTTACTTTTTAAAGTAACTAATTACATTACAAAATTATTGTCTTCAAAAAGTAATCCGTTACATTACTGCGTTACTTACTGATAAAAGTAACTAGTTCGAGTACTTTTCCATTGCAGAAAATGAAAACTCCTTTGTGCTTCCTCATGCATGTTGTTTTAGTCAAGACCTTTATAATTATTCTAAAATCATCACTCAATGAAGTTTGGCCCATAATTTGTTAACTACTATTACCCCTATCTCACCTACGTGGGTTTCCCACTTACGGTGGCCATAAGTACGGTTCATCATGATTCGCCGCGAGTTTTTTAGGGTTCTGTCTTTCTGCACGTCGGTCCTCGTATAGTCAAACCACATAGGTGAGATAGGGGTATAACAGCAGGAATAACAGAGGGGGGGGTATCGGTTATGGGGGGCGGGGCTTGTAGGATGACAGGTGCAGTGGTGACTCAGAGGGCTAAGGCACTGAGTTACTGATCGGAAGATCGGCGGTTCGATTCCCAGCTCAGCCAGGTTGCCATTGTTGGGCCCTTGAGCAAGGCCCTTAACCCTAACTGCTCCAGGGGCGCTGTACCATGGCTGACCCTGCGCTCTGACCCCAGTTATGCTGGGATATGCGAAGAAGGAATTTCACTGTGCTGTAATGTATATGTGACAAAATAAAGGCTTTACTTTACTTTTACTTTACTTTTCCTCTCTCACACACACACACCACACACACCACACACACACACACACACACACACTAATGGATTGGGAATGACTGCTGTCTGGCTCACGGATTACATAAATAGTCTGAATAACGGATCACATTTTTGAAAAAGTAACAAAGTAACTGGTTACTTGAATGGCGGACCGAACGCTTTAGATTACTCGTTACATCAAAAAAGTAATCCGAGTACTCTACTTTGTAACGCATTACACCCTGCACTGTTGCTAGGGTGCTAGTAGGTGGTTACTGGATTTGCTCTTGTAATCCAGGTGGCTTGTAGGTATATAAGGTGTTGCTAGGTCAGTGGCATCTCAGGTGGTTGCAAGGGTTAAACTGAGTTATCCTGGGTACTTGCTAGGAAGCTGAAGAGTAGCTGCTCGGTGTGTGCTGTGGGTTTCCAAAAGTGATTTATGAGGTGTCACTACTGATAGAGTTGCTACGTGCTTCGATATGGAATCCCAGGTAGGCTGTTACTAGGAGGTTATCCCGGGTAGTAACTAGGTGTTAGCGGTGGTATTCCAGGTGGTTCTGCTAAGAGATTTCTAAGGTGATGTGAGGTCAGTGCCTGGGTGCTTTATCATGATGGTTTGATGGGTGTTGTTTGAATATCTGTGATTTCCCAGATAGTCCATGTTACTGCCGAGGTAATGACTAGTTGTTGTTATGTAACCCTGGTAATTGCAGGAGTGTGTTGCTAAGCAGTTGCTATGGTATTCCAGGTGATATTTAGAGCAGTTTTATTCACATGAAGAAAGAAAATAAAGAGAGGCTGGTGAGGGAAAGAGTGTTTATAGCTGCTATAATGTAACCGGAAGCGGTAAGTAACTTTAATATAACTATACAATGATAAAAAAAATGTGTAATTTATTATTATTATTATTATTTATAAATAAACAATTGGATTGTTTATTGTAAACTGCTGAAGAAGAGAAGAGACTTTGTTCTTATAGGGTGGCTACAGTACCTGCGCTTCACACCACCTCATTGCTGATGTGTGTGTGTGTGTGTGTGTCACACAC
>CM059220.1:1744145-1756645 GCA_030347435.1 Clarias fuscus | reverse complement strand
TAGCAAACACCCAGCAACCTCTTAACAACCACCATGGACAACTAAGCAATACCCTCTTAACAACCATCTACTTGAATTAAGAGTAAGGAATCACATAGGGAGAGCCTTGCAACTACCCAGCACTAGCCTAACAACCTTAGAAATCACTTAAGAACCCATCTGTAAACACCTGTCAATCACCCAGCAGCCTCCTAGCAACCCTCTAGCAAGCAATCTTTACTTCTGACTGTCAGAAACCACTGGGACTGGAGACTCCTTCCATAAATGCTACACAAAAGTCTCCTTTGCATGGTCCAAAAACAGATTTATAAAACCATATGGTGGAGAGCCAGGGGTAGTCATATTGTATGTTTTTTGCACTGTACTGTATATACGTATAAACATGGCCATGTTCCCGGATTCCAGGTGTTGTTTATCCCCGTAGCACTTGGGAATTAGCGAAGGTAATAGGTTTCCTAATCCGTGACAGAACCCTTACAGCAGCAGACGTGTAATTACTGAGTGTGCAATTATTCTGTCCAGCCCATTTCTATTCTTGTGCGTTCTTATGCAGAGTTGCTGTTTAGCGTACATATTGCGTTTCTACATATTCTTTTCTGATGCAGAACCTGTCCTTGACCTTGTACATTCACAATTGTGTAATTGTGTAAAAGCCTGTTTCGTGATGTGTCTAGTACCCTAGTCTAGCTTTTAGTCAATAACAGGTTTGCTGTATGGCAGTGTGGAGCATTAGGCTCCTGTTAGACTTCACAGAGAGGGGAAATAAACAACAGGAAGGAAAGGAGGATCTCAAATACTCCGCTACATTAAAGAGCAGAATAAACAGAACGGGATCCGGAGAATACACACTCCTACTCTGAGAAAACACACTCCTCTGACTGTATAAATCACACAAAGTGAGCGAGAGTGTTAGAGTTGGCGCGGTTAACTCACTCCACCACGTAAGGCCAAAATACGCAACCGTTAAATCATCTCTCGGATTACTGAACCTGATTGCTGTGCTCTTGCACGTGGACTCGGTGGATTCGCGGGTTTGTTAATGACATTATGCAGTGGTCACGTGCGGTTAGAAATGTCAGTGCCGGCTTATTCAATGAGAGGACACTTTAGGATGCCAAAGTGGGTCCTGAGAGATCTACACAAGAGATCTTAAAATTTAATCTCACATCGTTCGGGTCAATAAGTCAGAACCTCAAAAAGACAAACAGTTCAGTTCAGAGAGAAAAAAAAAAAAAGAGACCGAAATGTGTCCTGTAATGGCGTGTAATTTCGCATCATCACCTCTAAACATTTCTAGACAAGGTTCACTGAGTTAAACACCTTGCATCTAAACGTTACTGTACTTTTTTTTTTATCACACACTTTAAATGCAACACAGCTTTGAATCCCCATTAAAATCGATCGTAAAAGTGTCGTTTGCTTGTTTTGTGTTCTCTCTCCAACACCACTGTCACTTCTGCAGCTGCTGAGCATCTGCTCATTCCTAAGATTCAACACAGACTGTGTGATGGGATGTCAGTAATGATGTCACTGCTGTGGTTAGAAAGCATCGTCTGTTGTGCCAGAATTTTTTTGTAAGAGTTTACAAAGCTGCTGTAATGCGAGTGACACCAAGAGATAACTCATTTCATGGAGATTCCACAACATTAAATGTAAATATTAATGGATCAGACAAGCAGGTGGTTTTTGTTTTGGTGAAATTGTGGTGGTAAGAAAATTTTTCTTGGGTTCACCTGAATCGAGTCTATCCTTATCACCCAGGCAGAAACATACGGAGGTAATCCATAAGCAAGATGATAAAATACGTATATGAATACCAAGACATTGTGGAAACAAGACATGAAAAATAAATCTGAACTTTTTGACACCTTTTTGTGACGTAATTCAAGCATGAAACATGCTAGCAGGACTGTTCACACCAGGAGAGCAGAAGTGCAGGCTGGGGAGGGGAATTCACTACAGAAATCCTCCGGGCTCAGGAGGTTAAAAAAAAAAATGAAGCCCAGAGAGAGGTGTTGCTTAGAAAATGTGAAATTTTTATTAGATCTGGTGAAAGGAGTGGTGATCTCAGGGATGCAGGGAGACCGAGGCCCATGCAGGGATTCAGAGAGACGTCATTACCCTTGCAGGAATGCAGAGGGACATCATCACACATGCAGGAAGGAAACGTGACATCATCAGCTGTGCATTAAGGCAGGACAATGTTGTTTCTTTTTCAGGGATTCAGAACGAATTTCATTGTGACCCAGGCAGGGAGACAGAGTGACATCCTTAGCAGTGTAGGGTAGTGAAGCAAAGTCCTCAGTGATGCAGGGAGGCCAGAGGGCCATCAATGAAAGAGATGTGAGATGTGTGGGCCACTCTGACAGCAAAGCCAAGGCAGAGCAACAGTGTCTTCTGCTGAGACAGGCTCAGGCAAATTAACATCATCTGTAAAGCTTGAAGATGCTTCTGGTAGATCTGAAGCCTAAACTTGGGATTAAATGCAGGGAACTGCTATCCAAGGGCAAGGGGCGTCGTGATCTTACATGACATGTCTGCACACTTCTGCCCAAAAGGTCGACACTCATGGTTTTGAAGTGGTTAGCATCCTCCCTATAGTCCTGATCGTTGTCCATCAGACTTTCAACAGGTTTGGTCCCCGAAAGCAGCCCTATGAGGACGAAGAGGCACTTCTGATGACGAAGTTGGGAAGAAGGATGTTAAAGTAATTGGTAAAGCGATTGGCGTAAGATAGAGATAAGTCTTGATACAGGTCATCCGCGTACCTTGAGATGAGCTGTGTCTAGTCGAATCATCCCATCCGAGAGGACATAGTGCAGAGTGGGATCTGGTAGTCCAGGTTTGTCTTTGTTGGTGAGCATCAGTGCTTTGAATATGATGAGCGGATTAAGGAACCCAGTTGAGATGACAGTGTGTTCTTATATGGACAGTTGTGGTAGTTACTCTGTAAAATTAATTTTTAGGTAAAGCTAGGTAACCTTACATGCGCTTGGGGAAGCAAAGGGAAATTCTACACAGGTTTTATGAATTAGACTGTAATATTATTTCTCACATTCCAGCACTTGAATGTTTCCTTCAAGTGAGAAATGAAAACTCAACCGAACACAAGGAATTGATAAATTAATTTAGTGAACTTTGTTTCTGTTGCCAAATTTCCTTCAGCATTCTTAGAGAGTGCAGTCGCTGCTGGGATTTCTTTGGTTATGCGCTGTGTCTTGTGAGACCAGGTCAGATCCTGTTTGTCCTGATCTAAACGCCAAGTAATTTTAAGGTTTTCACCCCCCTCCACCTTCATCTCATTAATGTACAGTATAGTGAATAGTGTGTGCAGCTCCTTCTTCATCCTAGAATCTTAAATCATCTCCTTGGTCTTGTCTACATTTACGGAAAGATTATTTGTGTTAAACCACCCCGCTGTGGACTCAGCATACAGCCCTGGGGGGTTCCAGTGCTTCCAGTGCTAAAGGGCCAGGGGCACAATGATGGTCAAGTAGAAACAAGTAGAAACAAAAAAAGCCTTTGCATGGGAAAGAATAAACATGTCTGGAAGCTTTGATGTGTTGACACTGAGTGCCCACCGTGGGATGTTATCTGGACCTGATGCCTTCTGTGGGTTTATCCTCCTCAGATCCTTGCACGCATCAGCTGGTGTCACACTCAGCGACTCAGTGTTTTGCGTGTCACCTGTGACCAGGAAACGTCTCCATTGGTCGTGTTAATAGCCTCAGAGCAAGCATTAATCTTATTGAAGTGATCTAGAAGTTTGCCGCTTGTGACCCCCCCTGGTCCTCTGTTGGTAATCTGTGATGTGCTGCAAAGGACGCCCCCTGTTCTGTGGGAGTGCAGTATATTAACTTCAGTCTGTGTTGTCTCTTGGCATCCCTGATAGATTCACTCAGGTCATATCTGGCCCTCAGCATCAGCCAAAAGAAATGCAATGAAGTGGGCTTGTAGCATCAATCAAACTTCACAGTTCATCCAGGGTTTTAGATTCTTGTCTTCAGGTAGGAACAATAGTCACAAAGCAGACCTGATTCAGAATACTAATTCAGTTTCTTCATTCAGTTTGACTCACTGCTGGTGCTCGCCTAAGGAGTTGTCTGTAAGCTGGATAGAGACACACTGAGGTGTGGCCTGACTGTCTGAAGTGTGGCTGAGGTACTGCCTTATATGTGTCTTTCACGTGGCTGGAGACCTGGATCAGGATTTTTCTCTCGCTTTTCAGAAAGCTCACATGCTGATGTTCCTTGTGGTGGATGTTCCAAAGGTTACATAATTAAAATCACTAGCAAAACACATAACCACACTATCAGAGATGTACATTCCCATTTTACCGATCATGTCATGCAGTGCTGTCTCATGGTCTACCCAGGACAGGATGTAAGCAGTCAGGATACACAAACATAGCACTCCCTCACGAATTAAAAGGGTCTGCATTTAGTCATCCGCACTTCCATGTCAGCAGTACAACCTGTCCATCCAAACACCATCTGTTGATCACACAGATGCAGATGCCGGCACGTTTGATCTTCCCTGAGGCCAATATGCGGTCCCCACAGTGTGTATCTGGAGCCGGATTGTAGAGTCTGGCGTGTTGTCCGAAAGCCAGGTTTCTGTTAGAATAAGAGCACAGCATTTGCTGATCTCATGCTGAGTTGTCATCCTAATTCTCAGCTCATCTAATTTTTGAGAAAATGCATGTGATATACAGTATCAGCAGCAGGCTAGGTGGATGTGTAGCTCTAGGCTTTAATCTAGCATGTATCCCACCTCTTCTCCCACGTCTTCACATTGCGCTCCATGCTGCTATGCCTTGCTGACTGCCATGTTTGGGGACCAGATACAGAAGAAAGTCAGAATTCAACAGGGTGAATTTAAACTCATAGTGAACTTTGCTGCTGTTGAAAAGTGAATCTTTACTGGATCTTAAAATTATGCACATGCGCTGTATGTTTAAGACACAAAGTAATGATAAAAGACATCTTCCTCTGTGACATGTGAAGCTATCAACCATTATATTTTACCCATGATTAGAGTGTTGGCCCTCTTTCACATACTATATAGTACATGAGGTCACAAAGCTTCACGACTGGTTAGTGTCAGTCTGATTGACAGGGGGGGAGAGAGAAGACACCCCACAAGCATGACTGTGGTATCACTGGGATACAAACTCATGATCTCTGGCAAATGCTTTTGAAATTGAACATTTATTATTAAATTCGATCACGGCTTTGAGTATTTTGGTGCCTTCTTCCTCCTATAGTGTTGAAATTGTATTTAGATTTGTAAGGGTGTTTTTTCTTCTTGTTCTTTCTCTTCAAAACTCTTTTGTGACTAGAAAACCAAGTTTAGATATAAAGCCAGGAACTAGCAATAGCTCTCAGTGTGTGTTGTAAGAAGGTCAAATGTACAAATGAGCAGAAATGTGCAGAGGACGAATATAAGAATAATTGCTGGTCTAATCAAAAAGATATCATGGACCAAAAATGCACCACAAAGAGGGAGGAACCATGGAGGAACAGGTCTTGGGAAACATGTTACAGTATAGATAAATTAATTGAAGTTCATGACTTGGGCTGGTGGTTTCACTGGAGGAACCCTGGCCTGACCTAATGGTGGTGCTGTAGTGCCTGCTTTAATGTTCTAGCTCCAAAAACATGAGCTTGTTCTAAAGTGCTTCATCTTTCTGATCGTGAGAACTTTATAAACAGAAGTGACCAATACACCAATACAAATCACATTCTAAAGGCAGCTGTTGAAAGCTTTATTCTGTTTGTGTTTGCAGTGAAATCTTCAAAGAAGGCTGAGAAGAACGCAAACAGCATCAGTGAAGGAGACGGACATTATCGCTCCGAGACAGTGGGTACGTTTTACAGTATGTCTCCAGTGTAGAGTACTCATGCTTTACTGAATTTTAATTTTAAACATTTAAACCAAACCTTTTGGATGGGTGAATTTAAGGGTTTTTGGTACGAAATAATGTTTAAACATAAGAAAGAGGTGTGGTTTAAGTAGGTTAAAGTTCACTCCATGCTAGAAGTGCTGTGATTGGCTAAATGTTTCTGGGTATAAATTGTAGCCTAAGTTCCTGATCCTAAGTTCTAGGCTGGTCTAAGTTAATTATTTCTAAGTTTAACATCTAAATTTCCCAGACATCTGTGAGTGTCAAATGTAGAAAGCCTTGCACTAAAATTGTGTGTGTGTGTGTCAAAGTGAATCTGCGTTCCAGTAAAAGCAGAAACTCATGTGGAACACCTCGCATTTCCAAGATGCTGAGTTGCCTTTTTATGTTTTTGTCGTTACCATGGAATAAAAACAGAAGTGGAGACACACAGAAGTCCGTCAATTTTTTTAAATGGAAAAAGAGCTTTTTATTTCCTCGAAACAAGACTGTGGTTGAATTTCTCACAGGCGCTTTCTGTGCGTCGCACTGTGGTCACTGTTAAGTCTCATTCACTCAAAACGTTTTAGACGGTGTGTTTTATAGCTGTATTATGAAAAATCCTCAAAATATTTTATCCTCGACACTTTTATTACAACTCGAACAATTTGAAGATCATATCAGAGGAACCGAAGTGAGGTTCAAAGTTTGGAAAAATATTAATACTGTATATATTTAACCTGACTGGGGAGTTAAAAATGACACGCTTTCAACAATGTGATTCCATAAATAAATAAATAAATAAATAGATATAAAATAATAATAAAACAAATAGCTAACAATCTCAGATCATTATTGTGATTAATGTTCTGCAGGAACAGTCCCGCTGATGAGGAGGTCCTGATATACTTCTGTTTTCTGCCAAACCTGTACGCGTGTGTGTGTGTGTGTGTGTGTGTGTGTGTGTGTGTGTGTGTGTGTGTGTGTGTGTGTGTGTGTGTGTAATTTGGCAGGAAAGCCGGCTCCACTGTGTTAAAGTATTGCATGTGATCCAAGTCTTTTATTCTGTTCTGGTTAAAGTGACCAATTATAAACATATATTTTATTGAAAACTTATTTTAACAATTTGGAAATCATAGTGTGTCATCTTGTATCATATTCAATTCAATAAAAAAAACTTTATTTATCTCCATGGGGCGATTTAAGAAGACACAATATCAGACGTATTGTGAAATTATTATGAATCAGAATTATAAGGAGGAATTATGTTTTATGCCCCTAATTTTTTGCATACTTCAGTTATGGTCGGCAGGCTGGGCTCAGAGAATTCTAACAACTCTAAAAATGTTAAATAAATTGGCATAAAACAATTGATCTCTTATGCTGCCAAGGTTTTAAACTTGTAAATCATGTAAATGCAGGAGATGAATTGTACATCAATCAATCAATCAATCAATCAATCAATCAATCAATTAACTATGCTTGTGTTCTGGTAAAAAAAAAAAAGACAAACATTTTAGATTTCTGCAGAAAACTACTTTCTACTAGACTTGCCCATTCATGTTATCAAGAGCAACAACTTTAACTGTGTCTAAAATTAATTAAAATACTGTTCATCAAGTAACTTGGGCGGATCGATATCCAGAAAATCTGTTTCTTTGTGGAATACTTATACTTCAGTACCTAAAGCACATAATTAGAATGGGTACTTAGTACTTTCAGTATACATAAGTACAACATTTTAATTGGTACAGTACTTCTACTTGAAGGTTAGTACATTTTTATGCAAGTACTTTTGCATTTGCAGTTCTTGAGTAGTGAGATTGTGTACTTCTGTCACCTCTGATCTCCAGTATGTATATTTTTCAAAGTGCATTATTGTTTATTTTCTTCAGCTTGGTAGGACGCTGTGGTCAGGGCTTTGGGATAATTATGATACAGCGCCCCCTGGAGCAGAGAGAGTTACCGTAAGGCCTGTGCTCACTGCCAGTCTGGTGTCGCAGACAGGGTGGGGTTGAATGCTTTTGATCACTGTCGAGGACCACACTGACCACCACTCTGACCACCACACTGACCACCACACTGACCACCACTCTGACCACCACACTGACCACCACTCTGACCACCACACTGACCACCACACTGACCACCACTCTGACCACCACACTGACCACCACTCTTACCACCACACTGACCACCACACTGACCACCACACTGACCACCACACTGACCACCACTCTGACCACCACACACTGACCACCACTCTTACCACCACACTGACCACCACACTGACCAGCACACTGACCACCACACTGACCACCACTCTTACCACCACACTGACCACCACACTGACCACCACTCTGACCACCACACTGACCACCACACTGACCACCACACTGACCAGCACACTGACCACCACACTGACCACCACTCTTACCACCACACTGACCACCACACTGACCACCACTCTTACCACCACACTGACCACCACTCTGACCACCACACTGACCACCACTCTGACCACCACACTGACCACCAGTTTTTCCACTGTTTTGATGACTATATTTTCCACCACATCTACTGTACTTCCACATTGATCACTACATTGACCACCATATTGACCACCACTTTTACCACCACACTGAGTACCACATTGACTGCTACTGACCACTATCACTTGTACCACTATTTTTAGCACCACATTGAACTTCACTTTTTCCACTCTTAACACAACTTAACCACCATGGCTTGTACCGCCACTTTGGCCAACACATTGACCAACACATTAACCACCACTCTTACCACAACTTTGACTATTGCTTGTACCACCACATTGACCAACACTTTCATCACCACCTCTTACAGGGGAACTTTTAATAATAATTTATGGTACATAATTACATCTTAGGTGGCACTGTGGGGTCGTGGTTAGCACTGTGGCCTCACACCTCCAGGGCCCATGTTTGATTTCTTCCTCAGGTCTCTGTGTGCATGTTCTCCCCGTGCTTGGTGGGTTTCCTCCTGATACTACGGTTTACTCTCACAGTCCAGACACATGCAGATTACTCTAGTTGGCGCTCACACACTGCCCGTATTGCGCTGTTGTTGACTTGAGGTCTTACCAAGGTTGTAAAACTTGGAATAAATTCACTGGTAAACATCACTGGCCTCGACGGTCCCTAGTTGGATAACAGAGGTTCCTAGACGGATGGGTGGAACTACCATAAGCTAGCTAATCTAAAAGCTCACTTTTTAGATTCGAACTAAAACATATGAACCATGGTATCACCCCAGACACAAAGAAAAGTACAGCTTATGATCTTTATTTCTGTTTCAATCACAGTAAACTAACCGTTTCATAAATTTTTAAATGTAGAAAGTATTTCATCCTTCCTTTGTGAAAGGAAAATTTTTTTTTGAACTTTGCCAGAGAATTCCTATAATATTGCTGGTAATAATCCTGACATATTTAACAACCCCTGTGTGGTTTACGCTCTCCATCATGCCTTAACATTTTCATGACAGATTTCACTGTAAATGATGATGATGATGATGATGATGATGATGATGATGATGATGATGATGATGCTGTGTATTTTCCTTCATTCTTGTTGACAAGTAACCGATGTGCTGCATATAGACGTTACTTTTTTTTTTTTTTACGAAGTCATATAAAAACGCCTAAAGCTAAAGTAGACGCATCAAAGCGCCTGGCAGGAGAAAAGCGCTAGCCGAGTGAAGCTGCGTGATCTCTGGCGATACGGCCTGGATGAAGGACAGACTCACTTTAGATCATTTCAGGATGTTCACGTCTTTCTTTAGAGGTGACGGGACGGGAAAGACATACTTATCGCGCGACTCGCACAGGGATCGGTTCTATAGCTGTACGTCTGTAGGGAAAGTTCCTGGTGTTCAGAGTCAGGTGGTGAAGCTGCTTGAGTGTTTTGTTTTTTTCTTTTTTTCTACAAAAGCTACACTTTTAGATTATTACCTACAAAATCACCTGGGTGTAGATCACACCTCTCAGGTTCAGAATAAATGAGTCTGAGTTTTTCAATAGTGTCTAGACCACCACTTTTAAACCTGAAAAAAAAAGGGCATAGAAAACGCTGACTGAAGACAGATACAGGCTTTTTTTTTTTTTTTCTTTGCCTGCAGGACATTATGACGATCCGTGAAGAAGAGGAGGACGAGCATTGAACTAAATAGAATTGGAGTCTATTATATTGCCAATATATTGCTTCATGAATAGACTGAAAAGAGGTCTTTCATGTGTGAGGGCAGGAACAAGACAGAGAGAGAGAGAGGTGGAGAGAGGGAGGGAGAGTGTAATAAAGAGACTGGGAGAGAGAGGGAGCCAAATAGAGAGACAGAGAGAGAGACAGAGAGAGACAGAGAGGAAGGGGAACGATGTGACGGATGCATTAGAAAACATGCATCAGTGGAATTGGTGTGTGTGTGTGTGTGAGAGAGAGAGAGAGAGAGAGAGAGAGAGAGAGGGTGGGTTGTCACATGTCACAAGATGCTGTTGAGGGAACTCCTGGCAGTCCCTTGTGTGTGTGTGTGTGTGTGTGTGTGTGTGTGTGTGAGGGGGCGGTGACACATTGAAGAAGATGCTATTTGGGAATCTGCCAATCATCTGTGTGTTGAGATGTGAGAGAGAGAGAGAGTGCACACGTGCGCAAGAGAGAGATACGGATGAATTAAAATGCTAGAAATTGTGAGTGTGTTTGTGTGTGTGTGCGTGTGTGTGTGTGTGTGTGTGTGTGTGCGTGTGTGTGTAAATTCACGTGCACAATTTAAAGAACGATGTCACATTTCCACATTTCAGAAAATCCCAGTGGGGGAAATCCTGCAGTGTGTGTGTGTGTGTGTGTGTGTGTGTGTGTGTGTGTGTGTGTGTGTGTGTGTGTGTGTGTGTGTGTGTGTGTGTGTGAGAGAGAGAGAGAAAATCGTCACAATCTGTGAGATTGTAGTTAGGAGCTCACGGACCATCTGGAGATAAAACGAGGGAGATTGTAACAGAAGGAATCTTGGAAATTACATATGTGTATTTGTCTGTGTGTGTGTGTGTGTGTGTGTGTGTGTGTGTGTGTGTGTGTGTGGAGACGGTCCCAATTACTAAAAATGCCAGTGAGTGACACGAGTTTTTATTTATTTATTTTTATTTAAACAAAACATATACTGTATTCTCATTCGGTGCTGTACATGTGTTTGTGCTATGCTCAGGAACGGTTGACGCCTCTCTCAGCTTAGCACTCGCGTCTACACTCTCCCATACTGCAGATGGCAGCATTGTGATTCACCAGTAAACACAAAGCGGAAATAGACTACATGTACAAAATATATTACTGATATTTTGGAAACGATGGGTGTGTCTCCGTTTCGGTGCCACGTCCTTCTCTGACTGCATAAACCGCGAAAAAGGAAGCAAAATCACACGATCTGGTCTACGGATCAATTCTTAACTGCGTCACCAGCTGTTTCCACCCTTATCATCACCTCAGCTTAATATGAATTTAAATCATAATAATCGCAAAAGTAAAATAAAAGGATGTCCACACCGCCTTTGGACTGTGTGAATGAATTAATATTTCATTTTTGATCATTTACTGGGTGCCCTGCGATGGATTGGCACCCTGTCCAGGGTGTAAACCCACCTTATGCCCTAAGTCTCCTGGGATAGGCTCCAGTCCCCCCCGTGACCCTGAATACAGGATGAGGTGGTATAGGAGTGATCTATTGGAGGTCAGGGATCTCTTGCAGGCTCGTCCCTGGCCCGAATCTTGGGATAGTTTGGTGACTTGTCTTTTCACGAGTCATTTTCACTTCAAAAGCCTCCTTTGAAGGATCTGTCCCCAGAATTGAGACACACAAAATATCAAGAGTGGCCCTTTCACTTGCCTTCCTGCTTTATCAGCTTTGGCAGCGCAGCACAGAGGAAGTCAGAGGATGAGATTTTGGATGACACAGGAGATATGACACAGGAGATGTTGATGACATCGCATTCTAATCGAAGGTTCACTTCCATGTTAAGGTGTGGCTAGCGACCGTACCCGAGTACACCGTACCATGTGGGAGAAGTTGACTGGAGCTCAGTACTTGGATACCAAGTGTTCACATTACACAAATGTCCTGGACTTTGGGGTCAAATATACTCCAGTGTCATTTGCTGTCCTGAATGGTCCACGCCAGTTATAAACTGAGGACATGGACAACAAAATCTCAGCTGTAAATCCCAACAACAACCACAACAAAAAACCTCATGAAGCGGTCTTACATCAAACTCGGTGACTCGAAACATCTGGCTGTTAACAGGCCACCGTGGAGCTCTGTTAGCTTAGTTGGATTCCCCATGCAGGAATCCCAATAGACAAACCAAAGGAAAATCATCTGACAATCCAGAGAACTAATCTCACATGCTGTGTTCAGCTGTACCGCCTGCAGCAGGATATGAGGCTCTCGAATTGCTCTTGACAGCCACGTACGGAGTGTGTGCCAAATGGAAAGGCAAAGGATCCTGGCTGGCTTGTTTAAGTGCTGGGACACACACACACACACACACACACACACACACACACACAAAGGAAAAAACCTCGCAGTGTGAGTGAGACAT
>CM059220.1:1676645-1739145 GCA_030347435.1 Clarias fuscus | reverse complement strand
AGATCAAGACATGCTGACATTGCCAGAGTTCGAAATAATGATTTTGATGGAAATGATGAATGTGTTCTTCAAACTTGACTGCTTCCTCAAACAAAACACCTCTTGCAGCAATTACAGCCTGGCAGACATTCTACTGTAGCTGTCGATTCTTCAGGATAATCTGATGAGCCTGGAGCGTCTCCCACAAGACGTATTGGCTTCATGGAGACTTCCTCCGTAGCATACGGTCAAGCTCCTCCCACAACAGCTCCAGCTAACTTGAATTGTTTGTGAAACGGATCAAATTTATTGTGAATTGCATTCAAATGTGTTTTTCTTTGGAAAACAAACAAAACACATTTGCAGGTGATCCCAAACATTTGAGCGGTATTGACTGTAAGGGCGTGGAGCGAGCTGATCAGACGTAATGATAACTCAGTTCGATCTCATCGGACCTGCCGAGCGCGTGATCATGTGCGTGAGAGGAAATCAGTGACGCCATGACGCAGTGAGAACCTGACAGCTAGGAAGGAACATGAACTCGACGACCCTGTTCCCGCTGCATTCTTCGATATTTTCATGAAGAACTTCATGACCTTCACCAGAGTGTGATGGCCTCCTAAGACATTCTTGCTCTCTGGACGTCCGGTCAGATGTATTTGGAAGATAACATTCGGGACTGGATCCGCAGATTCTGGCACAGTGTGTCTTCTTCTTTAGCTTGGGAATGGTTCCGACCACGAGAGAGAGAGAGAGAGAGAGAGAGAGAGAGATAGAGAGATGTACCCTTTAATTAAAATTTTAAAGGGAATGTATAATTAATTAATCGAGTGTGTCATATCTAGGAGTATTTTCTTTGAGACGTCTCCACATCCCCCCAGGCAGCAGGATTTTTCTGTGGTTAGCTCTGTGTCACCTCACACCTCCAGGGTTATACATTAGGTTTGAGTGTGTGTGTGTGTGTGTGTGTGTGTGTGGAGTTTGTTCCAAGCCCTACACAGGATAAGTGATATAGATAATAGATGGATGGACGGATGGATCTCTAAGCATAACTCCTGTTGTGTCTGAGGCCTGAACACTGATGCGTGTAATTTCAGCTCGGCCCTCAGAGCCCTGGCTTTCTCCTGACATTTCCTCAGTCTGAGGTTTCTGTGCAGTCAGTGTGTGTGTGTGTGTGTGTGTGTGTGAGTGTGTTTGTGTGTTCTTGTGGGTCGTGAGTGAAGTGTTTCTGGAGGAGGAGAGGTGCGTTATCAGACGAGCGGGTTGTGGTGTTTCCTTCATCCTGGAGACAGAAGCTTTTCTTCTCGTTTTATAAATATCGGAGGTGTTTCGTCGCTCTCAGACAGGTGAATAATGTTTGCGGGACAGGAAGTGGGTCGGGAGCGGTTTATTTCTCAAACAACCAAACGATGACCTAAATACGGCTAGAGGGAGAATAAGCCTGATGTAAAACTGGCCTACTTCCTGTTTAATAACTCACAAGGCTAATGTAATTAAACTCATGTAATTAATGATTATTACACTGACAGACGAGCTCATTAAGCCTCACCGCGCCGTCCGTGTAATCACTCTTCCGATGAATCGGTGGAGCGCGAGGTTAACACACTGAGCCGTTTTTACTTCGGCTCGCACCTGTAGAATCCGGACACCGGTTCACAAGCCTATGGGTTCACATCTTTGGATATCACGTGCACGGAATCTGCTGCTACAGATCAGAGCACAGACCTGCAGTTCTGCATTCTGATTGGTCAGGAGGTGCTGATGAACGTATTATAACCGCAGCTCTGACCGTGAAGACCGTCAGAGTCACATCAAAGCGCTCGCTCTAATAACGTTTCCATAGCAACAGTTTACTGAGAGAAGCTAAATGTTGGCTCATTAAAACCTTCAAGCTTATGATGTCATAATGTGTTTTACTGCAACTGACCAATCAGAAGCTTCGATTAAATACATACAGTGGAACCTTGGATTACGAGCATAATTCGTTCCGGAAGCAAGCTCGTATTCCAAAACACTCGTAAACCAAACCAAATCTTCCCCTAAGAAATAATGAAAACTCAAATAATTCGTTCCACAGCCCAAAAAAAATAAATACAGAAAAAGAATTAATACAATATATAAAGTAAAAATAAAACAAATTAACCTGCACTTTACCTTTAAAAAATTTTAAATAAATCCCAACAGATAAGTGTTTCAGGCGGCGTGTATTTGTGTGTGTGTGGAATTAGCCCCTTCCCTCGCCTTGTCTTAGACAGTAAAACGCCTCCTCCCTCCCCCCACCTCGCTTTTTAAGTTTCACAGCAAACACACACACACAGTGTGTGTGTGTGTCAGTGTGTGTGTGTCGGTTTCAAAAAACTTGGCACTCGTTAACCAAGACATGCTCGTATTTCAAGTCAAAATCTATTAAAAAGCTTTGCTCGTCTTGCGGAACACTCGTAAACCGAGTTACTCACAATCCGAGGTTCCACTGTACTTCTTTTTCGTTCTGCTCTCCTTTTGTATAAATTTCTTTACTGCGCACGCGTTCCGTTCATTTATTTTAATACCATGAATACCTTGCTTCTGTTCTTTCTTTCTCTCTTTTCCACTACCTTCTCACTTCTTTTCCTTCCTGTCTATCTTTCTTTTTATCTTTAAATCCTTCTCTCTCTTCCTCTATACCCTTTCATATCCTTCCTTCCACTTTGTCCATTATTAATTCTTATTAATTTTCTTCTCACACTTCCTTCTCTGTTCCAGTATGTTATTCTTTCTTCTTCCCTCCTTCCATTCCTACGTCCTCATTTCCTTCCTTTATTTCTTTTAATGCCACAAATACTTCTGTGTAAATATTGAGTGTATATTCTTTCTTTCATTCTTTCCTTCTTTCTCCCTACTTCCTTATTTTCTTTCTTCTTCTGTTAATACCACAAATACCTTCCTTCTGGCTTGTCTTGCTTGTTTTCTTTCGTTGCTTATTTATTTTTACTTACTTAATTATTTTTTTCTTACTGTCCTTCTTTCTATCTTTTCTTTTTTTCTACTACCTTCTCACTTCTTTTCGTCCTTCCTGACTTTCTTGCTGACTCTCTCTTAACCTTTCTTCATCTTCTTCCCTTTTCTTGCCCTTTCATGTCCTTCCTTCCACTTTTCTTCGTTATTAATTCTCATTACTAAACCTTTTCTAACACACTGGTGTTCATAGTAAATATTAAAGCTTCAGAAGTGTCGTATCTCGCACACAGGATGCTGCATCGTTTCCCCTGCGTGGTTATGATTAATAACTCGCGGCCTCGGCTCAGCCTGAGGAAACATAACGTTTATTAGACTTAATTAGGTGGAATTTTCCTTCATTCCAGTGCACTTGGGATTCCAACATCTTTGTGTTCGAGCCGTGTGCGGTTATGTAACAGAGAGCATGTGGTCAGCATACTGGACACACAAATACACACACACACACACACAGAGAGAGAGAGAGAGAGAGAGAGAGAGAGACAGACAGACAGACTTGCTTTTCTGAAAGCTGTTCTCCAGACGCGGTATTTTGCTCAGGACGCTGTTCAGTGTCGGTCACAGCAGACTCTTTCTCCGGTGTCTGATCTCACACGTTTAAACGCCACATCGCATTTTCTGGCTGAAATGGCACGAAAAGACTCGAGGCCAAGCCAAGACAAACCGCAGACCCTAGACGAAGGCGCTGTTTGTTATCCCGAGTCCTGCTGATGGCAATTAGTCCGATATTTTACAGCTTTATTTACTTCATTCTGCAGTTCTGAGCTCATGCTCGCGCCGTAAAAATGTGTGCGGGAAAATTTTATTGGCTCTTAAACAAACTTACTCTCATAACTTCACACAAATATCACTTATTTGCTTTTTGATTTTTATGCTTTCCATATAGTGTCCACTTTGTCCCTCAGGTATGGCAATAAAATACCCGCTTGGACACTCCGGAGTGCTCCATCCTCCGTGGATCAGACGTGATTGTCCAGCATGTCCCACAGACGCTTGAGTCTTAATGACACACATGCACTGTTATGTATTCTACAGGACAGCCATCTTGGTTGAATTCTGTATTATGATTGGTCAGGCGGTGTTAATGATTATTATTATTTTTTAACAGCAGCTGAATGGACGGAGTCTCCAGTGTCTCCAGAGTCAGGCATAAAGCTTTAAGATTAGGTTTTTCATCATCTTTTGGACAGATTAGTTTACACTTCATTGTGAATTCTCAGTGACAAGCCGACTACATGGTAACACTACAGTAACTTTTACTACAAAAGCACAACACTGTGTGTAATAACGCTGATAAGTGTAATATTCTGATTCCTGTTATATTTTGCAGATGTACTGTGTGGAGCAGTCATGTGATCTTTTACTTGATTCTCTTGGTGTTTGTTTGACTTGATACCACCGAGGCGGGTCACGGCACCACCGTGCTTCCTGTGTAATGTCCGTCACTACAGTCTGTGGTGTGAAGTAATGAACACACACCATCATGGGCGGGGTCTGGTGTAAACGTTCTCTCTGTACCATTAGATTGCCCTCCTCTCGGCCTGGAGACTCTGAAAATCGATGACTTCCAGCTTCACGCCTCCAGCATGCTGCGCTACGGTCTGGGAGCTCACAGAGGACGACTCAACATCCAGGTAGCTCTTAGCTCTTTATCACACTCACGGGGATTTATATTAATGCAAACAATTCAAATCGATATGTAATGTGGTAAAGTGTAACGTTAGATATGGTATTAATATGATACACTCCCTGTGAGGCTTTAGCTGAGTGTGTCAAGCACTAATCACCCAATAAGCAGACTAAGCAGCTAGCTAACACACTATATTACATAATAATAATTATTATTAATAATAATAATAATAATAATAATAATAATGACATTTAACTCATACTGACTCTTCACTGGGGTTCTGTATATACTGTCCACAATTATTATAATAACTTTAACTCAATTCACATATATAGCAGTTTAAAAATTATCATCATTTGATTACAAATTAATTTTTTTACATGATTACATTATACAGTTATTATACATTATACATGAACACTTAATGTAACATAATATTCTACTTTTTCTTTCTTTCTTTCTTTCTTAACATATATTAATTGAATTAAAAACATATTATTATTTTTTTTTTATATCTGCTGAATCAGTACCAGGCTGATATAAAGAAATGTGGATCTGATATTGAAAAGAATATATGAATTAAATTTCAGATATTGTAACAAATAGCAAACATTTTTATTGAATTTTTTTTTTTAAAGTGTTAAGAGACCTGAAGAAGTTTTTTTTTTTGCCAGCATCGATTTTATTACTCTTTATTGAAATAGTTAATATTAAAATAATTAATTATTCTTTATTAAATGTGTTATTTTAATTTAATAAGATAAATACAAATATTAAGCCCTCAAATTGACATGAGGAAAAAAATATGTTAGTATCATTACATATAATTATTACAGAGATCTGTTCCACACGATTTCATTTCAGTTTTTTTATGCATCACTTTAGGAGCTTTGCACTCTTATCAGAATAAAAGAAAAAACAAAAAGTTTAATTATGTTTAATTGTAATTTGGGGAAATATAGAAATTGGTTTAAAATACTTGTTCATTTTTATTTATTAAAATTCTGTTTTGTTTGTTTGTTTGTGCAGATACTTATGCCTTAACACATGAATAAACACATGAATCTGCCTGATCACAGAAATCATTTCCTAATGTTAATATGGTTAATTATATAAATACATTATACAGTGGAACCTCGGATTGCGAGTAACGTGGTTTACGAGTGTTCCGCAAACCGAGCAAAGATTTTTAATAAAACTTTAATCGGAAACCGAGCAAGTATTAGTTTATGACCGCCGAGTATCATGTATCACACATGACACCGAGCGGCAAGTGATCACAACTGAGCCAATGATTTTTCTCTCTCTTGCGCTGCGGGAATTATGGGTAATCGTCTCCCCTGCTGCTCTTAGTGCTCGTCTCTTACTGGTATAATCAACATCTCCCTCTTGTGTGTGTGTGTGTGTGCGCGTAATTTGACACTGTGCCCCACACACACCGACACACACACCGACACACACACACACACACACACACACACACACACACACACACACACACACACACACACACACACTTTACTCATGTGTACTTTATGTGTCTGCACCCGTGTAATTTGACACCGACACACACACACACACTCCCCAGCTGCACACGCGCTTTATTTACACAGAAAACTCTGCCGCGATTCTTTTCAAAGGTAAGGTGCTGGTTCATTTGTAATTTTTTACTTTTTACTTTACAGCAGTGATTCCGTTAGTCTGCTCACGCGAGTATCATTAGAGAGATTTCTTTTTTTCCGTTAAAACAGTGTTTGCATTGTGTATGTTAGTTGTGAAACTTAAAAAGCGAGGTGTGGGAGGGAGGAGGAGTTTTACTGTTTAAGACGAGGCGAGGGGCTAATTCCACACACACACACACACACACACACAAATAAACGGCGCCTGCGCGCACAAACGAAAACACTTATCTGTCTGGATTTATTTTTACTTTTTTTAAATGTTAAGTGCAGGTTAATTTTTTTATTTTTCCTTTTGTATTGTATGAATTATTTTTATGTATTTATTGTTTTCGGCTGTAGAACGAATAATTTGAGTTTTCATTATTTCTTATGGGAAAATTCTATTTGGTTTACGAGTGTTTATAAAAGAATAGTTAATTATGCCAAAGGTTAACACTCATAGCTGCAGAATCAACTTAACTTTAGCTTTGTATACAAAAATAAAAAACGTATATTATTCAAACTCTTAAAAATTAATTCACTGTGTTTTTTAAACAATAGCGCAGCAATGTTGCTAGCATTAATATTAGCCATCCAGTGCATCGAGCCAGTGTTTAAACTCTTTAATAAGAGGAAAATCAGCCTCAATGGTGTAGTCGTCAGGACACAGGGAGAAACAGCTCACTCAGTGTGCAGAACTAAGAGGTTTATAATAAACTGCTTTTCTGTTTGGAAAAAATGTGTTTCTGATTTGGTTAATCAATTTCGCATGTTGCATTTCCAGTCTGGTCTGTACGAGGACGATCTGTATGACGGAGCGTGGTGCGCAGGCAGGAACGACCCGCTGCAGTGGTTCGAGGTCGATGCCCGGAGACTCACCAAATTCACCGGGATCATAACCCAGGGCAGGAGCTCACACTGGTCGTGAGTACACACACCTGACAAATCTGGAATTTTAAAAACAATAAAACCCACTTCCTCAACTCATAAAGACAGGTTCGGTCTCCTCAACCCCTGAGTTCTGCAAGTGATGTCAGATCACTGACTCTACAGCTCACTGTTCTGCTGTAAGTACCAAGGGGAAACCTCCGCTCCTGACAACACATACAGTACAGTACGTGCCCCAGCATGCAGTTCCTCAAATGTCCACTGGGGGCTTGCTCTCCATAGACCGCCTTATTAAAATGTCCAACTTTAAAGCAGAAATAAACATTTAGGCAGCCTGGTAATAAAACAATCTTGGTCTCCATAACTATATTCCCCTTCATGTATGAGGGTGGATTTTTATGTAACTCATCAATTACAATTATATAAATTGTTCATAGTTGTTCATTCCTGGTGACGCATCCCCAGGTCAAGATCTTGTGATATCCCTGGACAACAATCAAATCACTCCTTCTGTCATGATTCATGTCCTGTCTGAAGTTTTTCCCACGCTGTCACTGCTGACATGTGCCTCTGTTTTTTTGTTTTTTTTCCACGGTCCCGTTGCCGCCCCTCCTGCGCACCTGTCTCCTATCCTCCGCTGATTACTACAGCGATTTAAGCACGCTTGGCACGCTGCTTAAATCGCTGGATTATCTCGTGTGTCACGTACCTTGATTTTCTCGCGTTTTCTTTTTCTCGTATTCACGTTGCCAAGTTCGCTTTGTTTTTCGGTTCTCGATTTTTTGTCTCTCGCCTCGGATTTGTTCGCCTCGCTCTTTTGATCTCCCGGTTTAGATCTCTCGCTTCCTTGCTTTTGACCACGGCTCTTGCTTCACGATTTGGCTTCGACGCTACGTTGACTGATCTCCCGGTATTTGACCTCCGCTTCCGCATTCCGACCACGCTCCTGTTTATCGTTGCTGTCACTCATCTGCGCTTGGATTCACCTCGTTCCGCTCCGCCTCGTGACAGAATAATCCAGCCACGATATGAATCCAGCAGATGTGGACCGTATGAAATCGGCGCTGGAGAACCAAGGCGCACTTCTTGGAGCTCACCAGCAGGAGCTGCTCAACACAAAGCTAACCCTCGCTGACGTCACGACCCAGCTCCAACGGCTCCAACTCTCTCCAGTGCAAAGCGGGGGCTCCTGCATGCAACGAGAACCACAGCTCCCCGCCCCTCCCACCTATGAAGGAGATCCAGGCACCTGTCGATCCTTCCTCTCTCAGTGCACACTGATATTTGAGCTCCAGCCTTCCACATTTTCCACTGAATGCTCAAAGGTCGCGTATGTGATAACTCTCCTCTCAGGACGAGCTCGGGAATGGAGCACTGCACTCTGGGATGCTCACGACCCCTGCTGCTCCAACTACAAAGATTTTGCTAAAGAGATGAGGAGAGTGTTCGATCGCTCATGTCACGGCAGGGAGGCAGGTCACAAGTTGTTAAAGCTCCGCCAAGGCTCACACTCAGCCTATGATTACGCCATTGAGTTCCAGACCCTAGCTCTCTCCAGTGGGTGGAATGGTCGGGCCCTGAGTGACACCTTTTTCGAAGGACTGACTGAGACACTCCAGGACGTGTTAATCTCCCACGAACTTCCCTCGTCACTCCAAGAGCTCATGGATCTAGCTGGCCGAGTGGATTCACGCCTCCGCCTTCGAAGTTCAGCCAGACTCTCACCACCCAGAGACCTCCCACAATCTAACCTTCAGGAGGGACCCATGCGACTGGACAGAACCCGTATCTCCCCTGAAGAACGCCACCGCCGCCGAGTGGAGGGTGCCTGCTTCTACTGTGGGAGATCTGGTCATCAACTCAAGAACTGTCCTGTAAAGAGGAGACGTCCTCTAGTCCAGCTTGGAGGACTGGAAGGTGTGACTCCAGGAAAATGCCCAGATGAACGCCGTCTGCTCTCCGTCTTCCTGACCTATGAGCAACAAACCCACCTGGTTCAAGCATTGATTGATTCAGGTTCAGACCGCAATCTGATCGACACGGCTTCAGCCAAGGCTCTAGGAATCCCCGCTCTCCCCTTGGAGACCCACCTGAAGGTTCAGGCACTCACTGGTAGCCCGCTCCCATCTATCACCCACAGAACTCCCCTCGTTGGCCTAAGAGTCTCAGGCAATCATTTAGAGCAGACTTCACTGTTCATGATGGAGGGATCACACGCCACTGTTGTCCTAGGCCTGCCCTGGCTAACCCATCACAACCCACAAATCGATTGGATCAGGAACACAATCGTTGCGTGGAACCCATCATGTGCTAAGACCTGCTTGCGAGCTGCAGCCACGTCTAGTCTCAGTTCAGCGTCTGTGGAGGAACCACCAGATCTCACCAATGTCCCTTCAGATTACCATGATCTCAAGGAGGCCTTCAGTAAATCTCGTGCCGTCTCTCTGCCCCCCCACCGACCATATGACTGCGCCATCAACCTGCTACCAGGCACCACGCCTCCCAAAGGCCGTTTATACTCTCTGTCACCCAGGGAACGGGAGGCAATGAATCACTACATCTCGGAATCCCTTGCGGCGGGGATCATTCGCCCTTCCTCCTCCCCAGCGGGGGCTGGCTTCTTTTTTGTGGGTAAAAAAGATGGTTCCCTTCGTCCGTGCATCGATTATAGAGGCCTTAATGAGATCACGGTGAAGAATCGATATCCCCTTCCATTAATGGCGACCGCCTTTGAACTCCTCCAGGGAGCTAAGATTTATACTAAACTAGACCTACGCAATGCATACCACCTCGTCCGAATCCGGGAGGGTGACGAATGGAAGACTGCTTTTAACACCCCAACAGGACACTATGAATACCTGGTGGTGCCGTTCGGCCTGACCAACGCCCCGGCCGTCTTTCAGGCCCTCATCAACGATGTACTCCGGGATTTCTTGAATTCATCTGTGTTCGTCTATCTGGACGACATTCTGATCTTCTCTCGAGACCTAGGGGAGCACCAGCGTCATGTTCATCAGGTACTGCAAAGACTCTTAGAGAACAATCTGTTTGTCAAAGCGGAGAAGTGCGAATTTCACACAACGACCACCACATTCCTAGGGTTCGTCATTGGTCCCTCAGGCATCAGAATGGAGCCTGCTAAGCTCCAGGCAGTCACGAATTGGCCCACACCCACTACAAGACAGGAGCTTCAGAGATTCTTGGGATTCGCCAACTTTTACCGCCGCTTCATCCGGGGCTACAGCTCCATTGCTGCCCCCTTAACAGGCCTGACTTCTCCCAAGACGCGTTTCCATTGGGACATGAACACTGAAAAAGCCTTCTCTGAACTCAAGAAACGGTTCACGTCTGCCCCAATCTTGACCATTCCAGATCCATCATGTCAGTTTGTCGTAGAAGTCGACGCCTCCAGCACAGGGGTAGGAGGTGTACTTTCTCAGAGAGCTGCGCATGACAACAACCTACACCCCTGCTCTTTCTTCTCACATCGTCTAACCCCTGCCGAGGCGAACTATGGCATCGGCGATCGAGAACTACTGGCCATCAAGCTGGCCCTCGAAGAATGGAGACACTGGTTAGAGGGGACGGAGATCCCATTTCTGGTCTGGACCGACCACAAAAACCTGGAATACCTACAGAACACCAAGAGGCTAAATTCTCGCCAGGCTCGGTGGTCACTGTTTTTCGCCAGGTTCAACTTCGTCCTCTCTTATCGCCCTGGTTCCAAGAACTCCAAGCCAGATGCGCTCTCCAGGCAGTTTTCCCCTACTCACGACTCTCCTGCCAACGATACCATCATTCCCCCGTCATGCTTGCTCGCAGTAGCCGAGCTTGATATCGAAACCAAGGTCCAGCAAGCCCTGTCTCATGAACCCGGGCCAAGTAACGTGCCGCCTAACCGCCTATTTGTGCCGCGTTCTCTACGCTCTCAGGTCCTGGAATGGGCACACAGCTCCAAGCTCTCCTGCCATCCTGGTTCAGCTCGAACCCTGGTTCAAGTCCAGCAGCGCTTCTGGTGGCCCACGGTAAAAGAGGACACTTCCAGTTTCGTGGCAGCATGTGACATCTGTGCTAGGTGCAAACACACCAACACCGCACCAGCAGGCCTTCTCAGACCACTACCAATCCCATCCCGTCCATGGTCGAACATTGCCCTAGATTTTGTCACAGGGTTACCCTCCTCCGACGGCCACTCGTGCATCATGACCGTGGTGGATCGGTTCTCTAAGGCCGCACACTTCATTCCACTACCCAAACTCCCAACTGCTAAGGAGACGGCTGATCTCTTGATTATGCACGTTTTCAGACTGCACGGTCTCCCCAAAGACATCGTTTCCGACCGCGGGCCGCAGTTCACCTCTCAATTTTGGAAGGCATTTTGCAGACTCATTGGAGCCACGCCCAGTCTGTCCTCAGGTTTTCACCCCCAGTCCAATGGTCAGACTGAAAGAAAGAACCAGTCCCTCGAGGTAGCCCTAAGGTGCATGGCTTCCCGAGATGTCACCTCTTGGAGCAAGTTTTTGCCTTGGGTGGAGTACGCCCACAACTCCCAGGTATCGTCATCTACTGGGCTGTCACCCTTCCATTGCTGCCTGGGCTATCAACCACCATTGTTCCCGTCGCAGGAGGAGGAGGTCAGTGTCCCATCTGCCCAAGCCTTTATCCGACGCTGCAGAAGGACCTGGCTACAAGCAAGGAGAACGCTGTTACGGGTCGGCAGAAGATACAAGAGACAGGCCGACCGCAAACGCACCCAGGCTCCCAAGTACAGGGTGGGGCAAAGAGTCATGCTCGCCGCCAGAGACATCCCCCTAAAGACCACCTGCCGCAAACTCTCCCCTCGGTACCTCGGTCCCTTCACCATCACTAAAATAGTCAATCCCTGCGCGGTTAAACTCTTGCTCCCCTCAACTATGCGGCGGATCAACCCTACGTTCCACGTGTCCCAGCTACGCCGTCTCGCCGCATGCCCATTCTGTCCACAACTCGTCCTCTGCAACTGATCCAGAATGCAGCAGCACGTCTCGTTTTCAACCTTCCCAAGTTCTCCCACACCACCCCACTCCTCCGCTCCCTGCACTGGCTTCTTGTAGCTGCCCGCATCAAATTCAAAACACTGATGCTTGCCTACAAAGCTAAAAATGGCCCAGCACCCACTTACCTCTCTGCTCTAATCACACCACGCACTGCGCCGCGTTCCCTCCGATCCTCCAGCACCGCTCGCCTCGTCCCACCATCTCTCAGGGATCGAGGGCGGCATTCATCCAGACTCTTTTCTGTTCTGGCACCTAGGTGGTGGAACGAACTTCCTCTAGATGTCTACAGCAGAGACTTTGACTATCTTTAAACAGCGACTCAAAACGTATCTATTTCTCCAGTACTTACTGGAGTTTGCATGTTCTCCCCAAGCTTGGTGGGTTACTTACCTCCATGTTCTCCAGTTTCCTCACACAGTCCAAAGACATGCAGATTATGCTAATTGCCAATAGTGTGTGAATGAGCATGTGAAAGTTCACCGGAGGTCCTACCACGGTCGTACAAAATGGGAATAAATACAGTGGTCACTAGTGGCCTCCCCTAGTCGGACTAAAAAAAAAGAGGTTCCTAGATGGATAGATGCAAATTAGGGGCGTGGCTGAATTCAGTGACAGCTGCAGTGCAGCCGATGGCATTTAAGGTATTTAGGGTAGAGTATGAAGTTCAATCAATTGTTTTAGCATATAAATTAATGTTTGCCACCGTTGCATTTTAGCTAAGCTATAGGTAAACTAGCTAGCTTGTGGTAATTGAGGTAAGTAGGCATTGTTCCAAACAACAGCTCCATTAATTTATTTCATTAATCAGCTCCAAACCAAGATTTTGATGACCAGAACTTTTACAGCTGAGCTTCAAAGCCGCTCTTCAGAAACCCTGTGGGTGACGTCACTGAGGTTTTTCTGTGGTAAACACACATCACTCACTCATCGGCTAACAAAAGATGTAGACGAAGGCGTCGACTAACTTCGTAGCTTGAATAATGCGAAAGTCAAAACTCATAATTTCCGTTTCCGTGAAGTTAAATGTCGCATAAAGATTGCCTTTTATGGAGCTTCCTGGGCGTGGCTGAATGCAAATAGAAGTGTGATGTCAATCAAAGTACAAGTACATGAGTTTTGAAGAAAACCTGTGAACCTTTAAAAACTTTTACATATTTAAACTTTACTAAAAGATAACAAATGAGGCTCAGCGTGTTAAACCTGATGAATAAAACCTCCAGGAAAACTAAACGCATCTAATCAATGATATCTGACAAGCCATCAATGACACATCATTAAAAAAATAAAAAATAAAATAAATAAATAAATATAATAATTATTATTATTATTATAAATGATTAATAAATTAATTAAGTAAAAACCTGTTAAGTAAACCGTTAATTTTTAATAAAAATGTTTTTGCATATTATATACACATTATATAAAACTATGTTGTCATTGTAAACTATATTCACTCGATAACTAAGCTAGTTAAGCTTTAATTAGAAAACTATACATTAAGTGCTAATTCAGTATTTTTATTGAATTATGACATAAAATTTTAAATAACAAACAATCATCAATAAGCACAAAAGGAAGAATGAATTAAGTGTAAAGAAGGATTTGTCTAACTTGCATTGCCACCACACACACACACACACACACACACACACACACACACACACACACACACACACACACACACACACACACACACACAAAGTGTTTTAAAGGCACGGTTCCAGACTGAAAATGAAAATGTCAGATGCTAATTTCAGCCACGTGCTTCGCTGCTGATAATATTGTCGTGGTTCCTGCATGAATTAGTTATTCAATCATAAAACACAGAAAGCAGAGGAGCTGCCATTGTGTAGCGCGAACGAAACCCGGCGAGGCGGTGTGTTAAATATTTTGCAGGTCTTCTAAAGAAAAAAGAAAAAAAAAACGCCTAGTGTGGATTATTTGCTTTTAATATGTTGATTACGAAGTCAAAACAATAAAAACACTGATGTCTACAGATATCGTCAACCGGTATACAATAAAACTGGTAAATTCATATAGTTTTACCGATATAGTTAGAATTAATCTGAGGGGTGTTCAAGTCAAAGCGGGACTTTTGATTGTACAGAATAACAGAACGGTAAAAACTCTCTTTATTTCTCTACATAATCCTCTGATGCACTGATGCACTTATCACTAGTGCGTGGACACCAGCAAGGTAGAAAGTTCACACAGACAAGTTATCGGTAAATTTTCAAGCAGCAGGCGTTCCACTCGCTGAACGACTGCAGTGAGCCACCTCGGCTGGGATCGTCACTCACGCACGTACGGCCTTCTTTAAAACGTCTGCACCATTAGGATGTTTTACTGCGGCGGAGAGTTTCATCACCATACTGTGCTTTCTGTAAATGCCAATTTCATCACAAGTCCCAGTTTGACTTGAACGTCCATCTTATGCAGGACAATTTATGTTAATTAGTAATCGATGTGTCACTAAACCTACATACAGTTTATAACCAAACCTTCTGATGTAATCTTAGCATTTCAATTACACTGGGACGTATACTGAGGAACGTTCCCATGAACAGTTACCCAGCGGAAAGTTCCTGGGATTCAGACTCGGGTTACACGCCTGGCTTTTTCAGTAGCATCAAGACTAAACAAAACAGAGCGACGAGAATAAACACGTACAAAATTCCTTTTTTAATTCAGCGGTATTAAACAGCATACAGTACGAAGCATTTCCTTGCACACACACACAGTTCTAAACTGTACACACAGAGCTGTTTTCCAGATTTCTGCCTCTTTTTCTTGTACTCCTTGTACTCCTGTAACACACGGCTGACGCGGATCACGGCTGCTCAGAGAGGAAGTGAAGATCCTGCCGCAGGCCTCTTTATAGTAATTAGAATAAAAGGATACGGATGATGAATAATTAATTAATTGGGGGTATTTTTGGTCTGCCCTGAGCTCATTTACTGCTGCAGGAAGGCAAGCCTCGTTATTCAGCTCTATTATTAAATCCGGAAATAATAAAGACGTCCAAATCGGCGCAACATCCGACTCCTGAGCTTTAAACACTGGACGAAGATGTTACAATGGTTTACCCAAAAAATTCGAGGCGGTGGGTGGTGGGGTGGGGGGTGGGGGGTGGATGGGCGCATAAATAGGTGTTCATTAACAGCTGTTCTTTGTCTTTTCCATTTCTGACCCTATTTCAGGAGTGACTGGGTGACATCATACAGAGTTTTGGTCAGTAACGATTCACACACCTGGGTGACGCTCAAGAACGGATCCAGAGACCTGGTGAGCAGAGCACGTGCCCAACAGTTATTATTATTCCACACCACTTAACTTTATTATTTACGTTACATTTATGATGAACCTTCATACAGCAGACATGTTTTACAGAAGTCTGAGCTCAATTAACAAACTGAAAATGAACGAACTGGACTCCATTTGAACTTAAACACGTCTCCTGTTATACTGAACTTCCAGCCTCCTAACACACAGTATGAGTGCAGATCAAATCCCTGCTCTCCGTTATCACCCAGATGAGGATGGGTTCCCTGTTGAGTCTGGTTCCTCTCAAGGTTTCTTCCTGTCACCATCTCAGGGAGTTTTTCCCTCGGCACCGTCGCCCTCGGCTAGTTCATCAGGGACCATCTGATCATTCTGATTCACATTTCATACGCACTTCAATAATTCTTATGATTGTGTAAAGCTGCTTTGCGACGATGCCAGTTGTTAAACGCGCTATACGAATAAAATTGAATTGAATAGAATTGAGCTGAGCCACATGTAAAGTATGGGTCCGAGTTCTGAGGTTGAGATTTTACAAATCATCTTGAATCAACAGACATGCACTATGAGAGTCGAGTCACACTTCCACTGAGTCACATATCCACTATGAGTCTGAGTCGAGTCACACTTCCCCTAGCCTCAATCAGCTGCATGATTCACTATGTGTCACACTGACTCTGAGTCATTTTAAGTTTTAGTTAACTGAGTGGACGTGAAGCTAATCAGAGGCAATGAGTCATTTGGAGCATAAAATGGTTCAAACAGCTGATTCAGCAAACTGTAAATATTGTGATATTAAAATTGGTGTTATTATACTGAAGATTAAAAGGAGTTTAATGTTGTTGATCACCTACAAAATGAAACGGCATTCAGTTCGATTTATTGAACCTGATTGAATTGACTGAATTTGGCTCAGGCTTCTGTCTCAGACTCTAGAATCAGCATCGCTCCATCTCAGCAAATGTTGATCGCTTCATTCCAGGCTGATTATTTCCTATTAGAACATTATCTGCTTTTTCATTTACAAACCTTTTAATCCTTTCTATTAATTGAGATGCTAATTACAAAAGATTCTAATTAATTACACTGGAGAATATCATTGTCAGTGTAATTACTGGTCCGATCCTGTGATTGCGTCGATTCTGAAGAGCGTATCCTTGTTTCGGGTTTATTACACGCTCATTTGCAAACCTAATTAGTGGGAGATGTAATTGTAAATAATCGTGCACCATCTTGAAGACTCAAAGCACTTCAATTAAAACCCTGCTGGGGCTGATCATCTATTTGCTAACACTTACAGCTGTGTAAAATTCGACCGTTTACCGTTAATCGTGAAAATCATATTCCTGGAGAAATTCAGGACTCTGGAATTAACTCAGCCTAGTACTGAACATCTGACAAACTCAAAGTAGACATGTGACTCAAACTTAAGGTGGTCAGGTGACTCATTCTGGAACCGTGACATGGCTCAAGTTCATTGTGGACTCTAGGACGGACTCACGCTTATAAGTAAATGTATGACTCCGATCAGACTCAGAGTGGAACGACTGTATGACTCGACTCAGACTCATAAGCGACTCTCGACTCAACTCAAACGCATATTGAATGCATGACTCAACCCAGACTCATACTGGACATGTGAATGGACTCATGATGAATGTATGACATGCCTCAGACTCACAGCAGAGTCTGGAACGAACTTAGACTCATAGTAGACATTTGACTGGAATGACACTTGATATGTGACATGACATAACTTGACATAGCTGCATAGTGCACATTTGATATCAAATGTCAGTTAAAATGTGATTTGATTCAAACTCTGGATGAACAGCTGACTCAAATAGTCCTGCACTTGTGTCCTGACTCAGACTCATGGTGGCCATATGAGTAGACGTAATAGACCATGACACTATGTACACTACTGCTTAAAAGTTTGGGATCACTTGCAGATTTCTTTGTTTTTGTTTGGGGATCGCTTGCAGATTTCTGGGGATTTCAAAAACTATTGAAAAACACATCTGGAATTAGATTATTATCTAACAACAACATCAACAGTCAGATGTTATTTTAAGACATGAAGCTCAGCTGCTCTGGAACGATTCCTACAAGAACAGTATCGTGTCGAGTGCGTTTGTAAACCCCATCGAGCTCCAGGATGAAACTGTCTCTCATGAAGACCTTCCCAGGAAAGCGAGACCAAAACTGAGCTCTGCTGCAGAGGAGAAGTTTCATTTAGAGTCACCAGCCTCAGAAATCACAGATTAACCACCAACCAGCACCTCAGATTAGAGCCGTTATGAAGCTTTACAGAGCAGAAGGAGCAGATATACATCTCAATATCAACTGTACAGAGGAGATTATTGTGTGTTTTGGATAAACGCCTTCGGTGTTGTTTTATAATGTAGAGAGAAATAAACATCAGGAACAGACTCTGAAACTAAGTCAGACATGTGACTCAACTTAAATATGACATTCCTCAAACGCATAGTGGACATACAGTATGTCTCAACTTACACCTGATCTGAGACTTGACACAGATTCTCTGAAATTGACGTAGACGCTCAGTGCACATTTAATATGAATGAAAGACAGTTAACATGTGATTTGAGTCAGTCTCAGGGTGGATCCTGCGCACTTGGGACTTGACTTAATCTTAAAGTATAGGTGACTCTAGATTTAACTCAGACTCACAGTGGACTCTGCAATTAAATGATTCAAAGTCATAATGGACTTTGGACTTAATTTACACTCAAAGTGGACCAATAACTCAATTTAGTGGACATACAGTACGACTTGACTCAGACTTATAATGGATGTATAGCTCGAGTCAGACTCATTCTGAATCTGTGCCTATAGTGCCTCTAAAACTGACTCACAAATGGTTCCTAAAGCAACTAAAACAAAGCTATTATTTTTTACATCGTTCTTTTAAATACAGATGTTACTTCTTTAACCTCTTTTGTCCCTGAGGATGATGAATTAAAGTTGATTTGGTGTTTGTCATGGCCTGTGCTTGCCTCAGTAGCTGTTCATTGGCAATAAGGAGAAGGAGATCCCGGTGCTGAACAAATTCCTCAGGCCTGTGGTGGCGCGCTACATCCGGATCAACCCGCGCTCCTGGTACAACCACGGCAGCATCTGTATGAGGGCGGAGGTACTGGGATGCCCCTTACCAGGTAGCACCAAAACCCTGGGGTTCTTACAGTGGGGAACTAGAAGCAGTGGTCATGTAGTGTATCTGCTAGAACTCTAGAACCCATAACCATACAAACCACACCTGAGGAACGATTAACATTTAACATTAGTAGCCATGTTTAAATGTAGCCCATTTAATGTCTGTTTCATTAGCTTTAGGTTTGTTACACCATAGGAATAAACTCTGCGTGAGTATAATCAGAAATAAGGTGGTGTGATGAAGCAGAGTTCCTGTTCCAGCCCAAAACTTGATTGGTCACCTATAAAGCGATGATAAAGCCAAGGAAGAAGAATTCAAAATAAAATTAATACAAAATATTATTTAAAAAAAACTTATTTTTGGAGAAGATACTAGGAAAATACTAGTTCAAAAAGTTCTAGTACTAAGGTTGAGATTTTTTTTCGAATAAGTTTATATCTCTTGATTTAAAGTGGTAAATAACAGAAGGTTGTTGTTGTCAAATCCTCACGTCTGTATGTTTCAGATCCTAATAATTATTACCACCGCCGCAACGAAATCACCACCACAGACAAGCTGGACTTCAGACACCACAACTACAAGGAGATGAGACAGGTATCTTATCTTCAATCATATGATGTATATTACATACATCATAGAGAGAGAGAGAGAGAGAGAGAGAGAGAGAGAGAGAGAGAGAACTGCTGCTTTAGAAAAAAAAAAAAAAAAAAACATTTTCCATATCTGTATTAGCTGGAGCTTAGACAAGACATTTTTGTTCCTAATGTGACCTGATATAAGAAGAGCTCCTCCCCTGGCTTATTGCTCATCTCTGTAGTTCCCTGGAGGGGCGTGGCTCATTTCAAGAGGATAAACTGCATCATGTGAGGGGTATTTAAGCTGGGGCATTAGCACACACACTTTGGGAGAACTGTGTTAAACACTTGTTAGAGAAATAGAAAAATATTGGACCTTTATTTATTTATTTATTTATTTATTCATTTTTCTTTCTTTCTTTCTTTCTTTCTTTCTTTCTTTCTTTCTTTCTTTCTTTTTAGTATATTATAGTACAAAAGTTTTGTTTTTGATTTAGCTGACAAAATACTACAGCAATTGTAATACAACTTTAACCATTAATTTCATTAATTGATAGTTAATTAAAATGAACTATTTTAAGCAAATTAATTATCTGAAGTTTTACTTTCTCTATAAAGTGAATGCTAGATTGCTTTAGACATGATCAATGGTGCTATAACTGGAAACAACTTTTTCTGTGGAATATCCATAACTTAAGCCCCGTTTACACTGCAGGTCTCGATGCCCAAATCTGATTTGTTGCCTATATCTGATTTTCCTGACCGTCTGTTTACACGTTCTTTCAACTATGACTCATATCCGATTCAAGTGTTTACACTTGCCATACCGTCTGAAACATCGCGCATACTTAGGTTCTTGCACTACACACTAGTGCCAAGATGGACGAAGGTCGAAATATGCTTGATGCTAGCGCTGCGATATATGCAAAGTTCGCGAAACGGAGAAGGAGGAGAAGGGACATGATTGCAGCCTGCGCATACGCTTCATTCATTGTGTCCTCAACCATTCAGAGGAATGTCTGGGTGCGAGACGTGTCGGGGTCGCTCTCTGGTGGCTTGCAACAGGTGCAGGCTACTGCACACTTTGGGATGAGCGGCGCCTCGGTGTGCCTGATTACGTCATTAAACCGCGAAGACGTCGCAGTTTTAATGACGTACAGAACGCAATGCCTCAGAAAATCCGATCTGTCTGTTTACACGACAATCACATCAGCACATATCTGATTTATATCTGATTTATTTCCACATATGAAGGAGACCTGAAACCGATCTCGAAATATCGGAATGCAGGCGTTTTTTTTCTGTTTGCACGGACATAGAAGATATCCGAGATGTGTCACATAGGAGCAAAAAATCGGAATTGGGTCACATTTAACTGACGGTGTAAACGTAGCTTTATATCACTATAAATGGATTAAAAACACACTTCATGATTTAATATACAGTGTCAAACACTGTAACTGTTGCCGATCTGCTCTAGTATACAAGGATTAACAGACTTTCACCATCACGTTTTATTCCTCATTAACCCCGACATGCTGTTTAGTTTGCTAATTGTCTGTGTAGATCAGGAAGCACATAAACATGATCATCACATGCCAACCTTGTAGCAACACATCTCCTAAAACACACCCCAGTGTTGCTGTTCTACACGTAACCGGTGGCTCTGTGACGTCGCCGCTTCTCGCCCACACGCCCGAACGAGAAAAACAGATGTCTGGGAAAAAAAAGCTTTACAATGTGGAAACGAAGAGCTCAATTAAAATCCGGTTTGATGAATTAGCATCCGGGCAGCCAAAGCAAAACAAAGCATCAAAAGTACATTATTACGCATGCAGGCTGACAGCTCGCCACGCCATGTCCCAGCATGCCCTGCTTCTGTTCAGAGCGTATGTTAAAGCGCTATGAGCCCGAGCTCTAGAACACAGAGGCGGATGCTGCTCATCTTTCGTCTGCACCGTTTCTCTCCCCATCGCTGTCGCGATACGAGGCTAATTAATTAGTCCGCCTCTTTCTTTCTGTAGGAGTGGATCATGAAAAATCTGCAGCATGCCTGAGTGTGAGACCACAGCACGGTTATCTCTTCCGCAGACATTTCAATCGGAGTTTAATTAATGGTACGAATTGAGTAAGAAACACAGCACTCGGTTGTGCAGTTCTAGCTTTAGAGTTCACGGCATCAAGGTGTTTATGTCATCGTCAATAATGTGAGAATGAAGAGATTTTGTAACACAACTTTAAGTGTTTTATTCCTTTTATATTGCAGCAAGCTAGCAAAACTCGAACATTACCGGATCAAAGAAACTGCGAGCTACAGTAATGTTGACCCCAAGTAAACAGTTTGACAACAAAATGAGACAAACCCCATTTCTTCTTTTAGAATCTTTGAACAATCACTACCACTACGTGTTTTCCTAGTGTTTGGGAGCCATGATGCACCTCAGTGTTTATTAAAGAGGGATAAGCGGAGAGGTAACGCAGCTACAACAGATGCATGGGAGCTTTGTGTACAAGACGCACGAGATACACGTTTATTTGCGTGGGAGGTTTTTTCCTGCTTATTCAATACAGCTTTATTTGTCAGTATACAGTAGCACTTTTAATGATGGTCATTGTCGCAAAGCAGCTTTACAGAATTAAAAGAAACTGATAAGTTTAAATCATAGTAACGAGTACTAAATGTGTACTATGTATATGAATGAATCTGGAACGACGCGGGTCGCGCGAGGGACGGCGCCGCGTTTAAACTGTTCAGGACGGGCAGATCCGCTGGAGTTCTTAATAGGCAAAGGCGCGGCCATTTATACACGTGGTTGCCAGGCAACGCCGCCGTTATGCAATCAGCCTGAACGAGCTGCACCTGGCGGCGTGTTTATTTAAGGGTCCTGATACCGCGGCACTTCGTGCAATCATTTAGGTAGCACCGGTAAGATATCAGTGCCAAAGACAGAAAGAAAAGAAAAGACAGACAGACGAAGTGTGCTGTTCAGAGACAAAAGGCAAAAGAAGGGTACAAAAACAGAGAACAACTTCTCCGGACGATCCAAGAATAGTTTGGTGATGAACGATGCCTTTTCCAGCATGATGGATAAAAGCCATAAAGCCATAAAGCTAAAGTGGAAAACTAAGTGGCCCAGGGAAAAAAATGTTGACATGTTGGGTCCATGGCGAGGAATCTCCCCAGACCTTAATCCCATTGAGAACTCGTGGTCAATCCTCAAGAGGCGCGGGGACAAACACCAACCCACAAATTCTGACAAACTCCAAGCATTGATTATGCAAGTATGGTCTCCATCAGTCAGGATGTGCTCCAGATGTGGATTGACAGCAGGCCAGGGAGAATTAAAAAATCTAAAAACTCTGAAGCAGCAGAAAATTTTGTGAAAATGAGTATTTGTGTCATTCTCAAAACTTTTGGCCCCCAGCTCAACATGTGGTCTGACCTTATACACTGCACTCCTGTACTGATAATGTACAGTATATATGTACAGTACAGTATTGACGGTCATCAAAAAACAATGTGAGGCTAAAACTGCTAGAGATGGAGGCTGAGGTTTAGTGTGGAAACAAAACTCAATATTTTTTCTGATTTCTTCTGAAACCTAACAAGTCGTACCGTACTCTGATGAACTTCCTTATGGTCTCCCTGCGATGTCCTCACATCTCCAGGTCACACTGGGTCCAGATCATGTTCAGGCCCCTAACTCGGTTACTTAACACCATGATGTCGCTGATTAATTTCCCATAACAGCACCACATGGATTGTTTCTTTCAGTGTGTAAGATCTGTGCAGGTTTCATAAGCACTGCACATTTCATACTTTTTTTGCAGCAGATTTTGAAAGACAAGTGGATTTTATAAAAAGGATGTAAATTATATATATATATATATATTTTTTTTCTTTCTTCTGCTGCAGTTGATGAAGGTAGTGAACGAACTGTGTCCGAATATAACTCGCATTTATAACATCGGGAAGAGCTACAACGGCCAGAAACTCTACGCTATAGAGATAACGGATAATCCAGGAGAACATGAGCTGGGTAAGAAATAATCTCACACACACACACACACACACACACACACACACACACACACACACACACACACACACACACACACACTTTACAGCCTTCTGATCAAAAGTGCTACCATGACTCATCAAAACACACTCGCAGGTATGACTCATCCACCCCCCTCCTCCAGGTGAGCCGGAGTTTCGCTACACGGCTGGTTCCCATGGTAACGAGGTGCTGGGGCGTGAACTCCTCCTCCTCTTAATGCAGTTCCTATGCGTTGAGTATCGCTCCGGTAACCAACGGATACAACGCCTGGTCCACGAGACGCGCATCCATCTCCTGCCATCAGTCAACCCAGACGGATACGACAAGGCCGCCGAGGCTGTACGTCTCACACACACACACACACACACACACACACACACACACACACACACACACACACACACACACACACACACACAAAACTAATGTGTTTATTTGGACCAACACAAACACAGGGGACCTAGAGCCTATCCCAGGAGACTTAGAGCATGAGCATGAGTGTGGGAGGAAACCAGAGTACCTAGAGGAAACCCACCAAGCAAACGCTCGGGGGGAACATGCAAACGCCACATACACAGACCACGAGCTGAGAATCAAACCCAGACCCTGAAGTGCTACCCACTACTCCATCTCACCAACCGTAATTGCAATGGCTGAAACATATACTACTAGATAAAAGTTTGTACACCCCTTCTAAGTCCAACTCTTTATTTCTTTCTACACTGTTAAACAATACCGAAGGCGTTTATCCTAAACACACAATAATCTCCTCTGAACAGTCGATATTGAGATGTATATCTGCTCCTTCTGCTCTGTAAAGCTTCATAACGGCTCTAATCTGAGGTGCTGGTTGAGGTTAATTGGTGATTTCTTCAAAAGTCCTGGTTTGATTTGAACACCCCATGTACATTCAAAAATAATAAATAAATACATCAATATACATCAGTATCAACTGATTATTTATATCGCTCCATTAAAATCAGCAAAGCACTGTCACAGGGTCCAGGTTCGATTCCCGGCCAGGTTCGATTCCCGGCCAGGTTCGATTCCTGTCCCTGTGTGCGTGCAGTTTGTAGGGTAGGTTAATTGGCATTCCCAAATTGGCATTAGTGTGTGAATGAGTGTGTGTATGTATGTGGGTGTTACCCGCCTTGTGCCCTAAGTCTCCTGACCCTGAATACAGGATTAAGCGGTATAGATGATGAGTGAGTGAATAAAATCAGCAAAACATACATTAGGATTTCATGATTATAAATAAAAATGAACGATAACACTCAGTGCTGCATCACGTGCGATTCTCACTACAGCAGATAAACAAAGATCGTCACAGCTATCACTCTAACATTCCATTTGATCTTCCTGTTTCCTTATGCATACAGTTTGCCATCCTAGTTAGTATTTCTCAGTCTCTTCTACTTAACCTTTGCCATAACCTTAACCACTCTGAATACATCCCATAATCAACGTGTCGCTATGACTACGTGCTCCACACGATAAGCTGTGGTGTTCCCAGGGCTCGGAGTTGAGCGGATGGTCTCTGGGTCGATGGAGTCAGGACGGCATGGACATCCACCATAACTTCCCTGACCTGACCAAAATCCTCTGGGAAGCCGAGGCTCGGAAATGGGTTCCACGCAGGTTCCAGAACCACCACATACCCGTTCCTGAGTGGTACCAGTCCAAAAACGGATCGGTAATGTCATCTATACACAAACACTCACACATGCAGCCAGGTAATAGAAGCAGTACTGATCTGATATCAGTCCGGAGCAGATGTCAGTGCAGGGATTCACCGAACAGAGCAGACGAGCCCTAAAGGGCACGCAGACATCAGCATCGACCTGCGAGCCGAGGATCAGACGGTCAGACAGCACGCAGACTCCAGCAGGCTATAGTCAATACCGGACGAGCGTTTACACAAACTAACAAACAAACAAACAGCTCGCTAGCGCTATGTTAGGAGCGAGACGTAGCAAAGATTCGCCAGAAGTCAGTGGTATTGATGTGGAGTGTGCTAATAACAAGCTAATCACGAGCTAATCACTAGATAAACAGAGACAGATGGATAAAATATTGATTAGTAAATATGTAGAATTCTTAAATCTGACTGTTCAGAAGGTGTTGATTAATTTTTGGGAAGTGAAGCTCTGACAGGAGAGCAGCTCCAAACCACAGGGTGATTTCTTATTTCTAATTAAAGGACTTGTATAATATAATATCCAATCTAAAGTAACAGCTTATTATTATTATTATTATTATTATTATTAATAATAATAATAATAATAATAATACAGATTTAAAAGTGAATTATCTTTTTAAGGAAATGTTCATTATGCCACTTTTTCTGTTCCTGTCTCTCTTTAGTTCAATTCTACTGTCCATTCTGTTTCTTTATATATATTCTTATTTTTTTTCTGTAATTTTAGTTTCTTTCTTTCATTCTTTCTTTTTTTCTTCATCTATTTTTTTTTTGGGATATTTTTTGATTGTGCAAAAAAAAAAAAAACTATAAACGGTGTTTTTTTTTGTGGTTCAGTTTCTTCAAACTGTTACCATGGTGATGTTTTCTGTAAGAACAATATTTCTTCAATATTTTTGTAAGGAGATTCCAGTGTCAATGCTTCCTTTTAAAATTTTTGTTTGCTTGTTTGTTTCTTTATATACTTTTATTTTATAAGCATATATATATATATATATATATATATATATATATATATATATTTTTTTTTTTTTTTGGGGGGGGGGGATTATTTTGTCCTTTAACACAGTGTCTTTATTTTTTTCTCTTTTCATTTCTTTGCTTTCTTTCTTTCCAATCAGGTTATTTTCTATCTCTCTCTTTTTTATATTCTGTTTTTTATGGTTTTATTCTCATTTTTTTACTTTATTTCCCCTATATTTTAAGTTGATAAATCATAGGTCTTTTTAATGTTACCATGGTGATTTTTTTTTTTTGGTAAGGAGGAAACTGTTTCTTTAACATTCATGGCATTTTTTTTTTTTACTTGTTTCTTTTTTCTTTGTTCACTATTCACATTTCTGTGATGTTCTCTCTTTCTCTTCTTCTTTTTGTCCTTTACCTTGTTGTATTTATTTTGTTTCTGTCTTTCTATTTCTTTACTATCTTTATTTCTAATCAGGATTTTTTTTTTTCTTTTTCTCTTTTTTCCATTTTGTTTACCTTCTTTTTTGGTATGTATTAAAAAAACAAAGAAAAACCTCAGGACATGCAGTTATAGGAAAATAATAAACTTTAAGAGCAGCAACATCATGTTTAACAACACACACACACACACACACACACACTTTTCTGATAAGCAGTTTATTCTGTCAGACATCATTTCATTAAAACTAATGAGCACTTTTAGCCTCATTAACACCTGCACTCTGTTTACTTCCTCTCATTCTGTCTAAAAACGTCATCTATCTGCAAATGTTCTTGATTAATAGACGTGTATATTTAACACACTCTTTAGTCCTGGTCTTTTTGATCTCTCTCTCTCTCTCGCTCTCTATCTGCTCTGCACTACGAGCGACAGTAAAACAAACATCACATTTCAGACACGTTGCGAGCGCAGTATTGCTGAGTCATGAATAAAATGATCCTCAGCATCTGTCTACGTACTGAGATCATAAGAGAAACCGCGTGTAAGGATTTTGCCAATAATAGCAGAATAAAGCGAGCGGTTTTATGCTAACATGGCTAGTTTTTATTTCGCTCTCAGCATCATTAGCGCTCTTCACCAAACCGAAGCACGTGATTGTTTAGGACGGGACGCTGCTGAGACGACCGGCGTGACGTCTCTGTCAGAAACGCCGCGGCTGTGAAGGGAAGGAGACACGCCGCGCTCCCTGCAGAGCGTGTTTGCATTAGCATGGCAGCCGTAATTAGAAAATAGATGCAGGCTGGTGCGCTGTTCTCGAGGTGCTTATTTCCACACACACACACACACACACACGCACACACACACGCACACACACACACAGAGTTGTTGGTGTTCAGGAGAGTGTGTGCAGCTGTTGTGGTTATTTCTGGGCATGTGTGAGTCACAGTCAGCGCTGATCGCTGTCACGGCCCCGGCTTTAACTCTCCTGCTATGAAAAACCTAAATTACCCGAGACATAACAAGTGATTAATGAATTGCTCTGAATATACACTGGTTAAAATTAATCATCTGGTTATTAAATCAATTGAAAAAAATATATACTACTGTAAACCTTTAAATAGGAGGCTTCTTAATATTTAAATACCTCTGAGAATACTTCTTCAATCTGATAGCAATTATTCTGATTCCAGCTTAACTGTTTTTATAACATCTTTTTTTTTTTTTTTTACGTCAGGGTTCCCCTTCATGTCCGATAAATCCCGCCTTCTGCACTGTGATTGGCTACAAGAATTCAGTCTCGACTATTCGCTCTATTCGCAGCTACTGTCGCAGAGCACCGAAGCTGGAGACTCTCCTTCCGTAAACATCAAATAAACGTCTGTTCACCTGGAGCGCCCGCCGTACACGTCTCTGTGAATGGGTTGTCGCCATAGAAACGATAACACAATGACAATACGTGTGCGTTAATACACAAACTGCGCTCACGTTCTGGAAAATGAATCAGCACCTTCTGACCAATCAGAATCCAGGAGCGACTGTGCGAACATGCGCGCGAGCAGTATCTTCATCACAGCTCATTAAAAACAAAATCCAGATTACTCACAGTCTTTCCACTTTTACTGTATGAATATCTTGATATCCGACAGGTTGCCATGGAGACGCGGGCACTGCTGGGATGGATGGAAAAGTTCCCCTTCGTCTTAGGGGGCAATCTTCAGGGCGGCGAGCTGGTCGTGACGTACCCTTACGACCGGACCCGACTCACCGGGGTTGTGAAGGGGGCCACGCCCACTCCGGACGACCTGGTGTTCCGCTGGCTGGCGTTCTCGTACGCCTCCACGCACCGGCTGATGACGGCCCCGACTCGCAGGGTGTGTCACACGCACGACTTCGCCAAGGAGGACGGCACCATCAACGGCGCGTCCTGGCACACGGCCGCAGGGAGTGAGTGAGGCTTAAACGGAGAAACGTCTTTCAGGATTCGTCTGTTTGACTGTACGACGTCATAAAATTGTACAAAGAAAATAGAAACAAACAAATAACATACCATCATGCTGATCCACGATTCATGCAATAGATAGACAAGTCAGAGAATAACTTACTTATTTCCTGTTTTATTCCCAAAACTTTAAACACTGCTATTTCTCTTAATATCACAACTTCATTACTGTTGATTTACACTTAATCCTGAACTTTTAGAACCTTTTAGTTCAGCTTCTGCAAAATATTTGAGGAGTTGTTTGTGTAACCATGGCAACCGTAACGAATCCCCTACTTGCTGGTGTTAAAAATAAATAAATAAATAAATAAAAAAGATAAATGAAGACTTTATTAAGAATAAACCACATTTTGAGCTCCTGTTGTAGTAAAATAATCAGTGATGTGATGGAGTGAGGCGGCGCTTCCCCTTAACAACACATCATGTATCATTATAATGAAGTTACAGTTTGTACTTTTTCTTGTACAGTTTTTTTTTTTTTTGTACAGTCTTTGTACAATTTCTCTGTTTATAGTTACATTTCATCCACAGAAGCAGTTAGCTGGCTGGGCGTGTCATGTGTTATGGATGTGTGTTTGGTACACGGGTCGATCTGCGCATTATCACAAGGACGTGTCCGTTTTTTCAGGTATGAATGATTTCAGCTACCTCCACACCAACTGCTTCGAGCTGTCCATGTACGTGGGCTGTGACAAGTTTCCTCATGAGAGCGAGCTGCCCGAGGAGTGGGAGAACAACCGCGAGTCTCTCCTCGTCTTCATGGAGCAGGTACACACACACACACACACACACACACACACAGATGTACAGTATGTTCAGTGAATGACTGCAGTAAGGGTTCAGCTCAGAGGTGATGGAGATGATTAACAGGGTTAAGCTGGAGATTGCACAGCTTTCTACTCAGTATGGAATAAATCTGATTAATGCTAGTAGTGGGAGTGTGGCGTCACTCACACACACACACACACACACACACACACACACACACACACACACACGTTTTACTGCAATCCTGAATTACAAGCTAAGTGACATTTCCACCTACGTGACATTCACACATTCACTGCAGCATCTGTTCCAGGTCTGGAGAAATAAATGTGTTGAAGTGATGAATGTCAGACTCGCAGCATCTCATCCATATTTAGATTAATGAATTGAATAAAAGATTCGATACAAATGAATGTAGATCAATTTAGGTCAACAAGGCCACGCCCCCTTCATGATGACATGCAGAGAAGCCACGCCTCCTTCACTGTGGTTGACTGAGTCACAAGAACCGCGCCCTCCTCACTATGACTGACAGACAAGGGGCTATGACACCTTCACTGAGAGACAGGGAGGCCACGCCTCCTTCGCATTGTCTGACAGATATAGAAGTCACGCCTACCTCCTTCACTAAGACTAATAAGAACAGAAGCCACACCTCCTTCATGAAGACTGACACGCAGCGGCCACGCCTCCTTCACCAAGACTGACACAAAGAAGCCACGCCTCCTTTACTGAGACTGACACAGAAGCCACTCCTCCTTCACCGAGTGATGCGCATAGGCCACGCCTCCTTCACCAAGACCGATGCGACACGATAAAATAAAGTATGATCCTAAAAAGAAACCAGCAATGAAAAAACAAACAAATAGATAAATATTTATTTTTAACTCATCAGACCCAGTTAACTGATTCCTAAAGGTTTATTCATTTATTTCGGTCATGAATGAAGTCATAATAAAATAATTCCTCACGAGTTAATTGAACCATTTAAAATGATTTACGTTTTAATGAATTTTTGATGAATTAAGTTACCTGTCTAATTTGTTTGTGACTCATCCATCACTGAACTGTACGCCATTCCACTGCATTTCTACACTTCCAGTAATCTAATCTGATCTAATCTAAGGTGTGGTCTGTAAAATGTGTCATAAAAACCATCTTGAGTTTACCTTACGGTATTTAGCCCACATGTCACTAAAGATTATTCAGCAGCATTAATATGAACTGGAGCTGATCACGTCCTGCATAGTTTAAATGTTTAAGGTGACAGAAATAGTCGAAAATGACTACAGTGGTTTGTGATTCTTTCTTCCTCAGGTTCATCGAGGTATTAAGGGCGTGGTGAGGGACATGCATGGGAAAGGCATCGCTAATGCCATCGTCAGTGTGGAGGGCATCAACCACGACGTCCGCTCAGGTACGCTCACCAATATTCTCATTTTCTTATCAGGTTTTGAATGAAAACAGGAAAGAAAAAAAAACCCCCAAGAAACCTAGATAATAATAAATATAGTAATTAAGATAATAATTAAGAATTAATAATAAAATAAATTTGGTGATTTACTAAAATGCAAACTTTTACATTTCTTTTATTAAACAAAACCGTTATTATTTAGTTTGAAAATTTCGTACCAGTTTTATCACATACAATTTAGAAATGAAATAAACCTTTCCAGCAGGAACCCTGACACTAGATGAACGGTGTAACATAGTTGTATTGAGGTTGTTATCACATTCACGGTACAAGGTAGAATGACTTTGATAAAAACGACGTTGCGATAATGTTGAATGAACGACCAAAAAGCAACGCTGCAAATACAACCAGAAAACAACGTGACTGTAACCTTCACTTGGAGCGTTTTTCACATCCATTAACACGACCTCCGACCTCTTCCATGCTCCATTACGTTTCTAACAGGGATTCCATTTCCGATCGTCTCTTACTGTTGTAATGTTTCATTTCCTTTCAGAAATCGTACCGTGAGATGCGTCTTAGCTCCCGATTTACTCCACTGTAACGTCAAATTTTCACAGAACAAATCAGATGTTCAGTTATTTTTCTTTAATCCCTTTAGCTGCTTTCCCGGTTTATTTTGTTGTTATTTTTGTGCATCACTTATATCATGCCCCCTAGTGGTCACGTGACCTCAGTGTCTTGATCGGTTTGCTATTAAGATTGTTTTGAAGTCATTTTTGCAACATTGTGTTCGCGGCCTTCCACCAACATTATCTCATCATCATGTAGTCAATCTTCTCTGTTCATCTTTATTTTTCTGTTTTGTAATGTTTAGTGATTGATAATTAAGTAGTCAGTCCTAATCACATAAGATGTGACTGGATGTTTCACACAATTCCTAAAATCATGAATCTATAAATTGTTTGCTTCTAGAAGCACTCTTTTTTTAAAAAATTTATTTCTTAGTAAACAAAGTAAAAAAAGACAGATTCTTGTAATCATTCATTAATTATCTAACAACCATCATCTTTTCTGTTAGCGATGTGTTAGCAAGCTTATGCTGAGTTTTTGTTTCAAGACAAATCCCGCCTTGTGTATTATGATCAATTCCAAGGATTCGCTCATCTGTGATTGGTCAGATCGTTACTGAGCATGAAATGCAAACCAATCCTCCTAGAGCACAAAGGCGGGACTTAAACCGTAGCGTTCACTTAAGCACAGTTTAACATACTGTAGTTTAGCTAGCACTGTTTTATGATTGATTATTTTTGCCACCACTGTAATCGCTTGTCTGCGGTTTGAGGAGTGACTATGAAAAGAAGTTCAAAAAAGTTCCAGCTGTAAATTACATTTAAAAGAAATGTTACAATATTGTTTGCAGGTTCTATTTATTTATTTATTTATTGGTGTGTCGTGTTCGCTGCTCTAATTTAAGCAAACCTGATAAAAATGAAATATCATGATGCCCTTCATATATAGTTAAAATTTTGAAATAATCATTTTTTTCATCCTTCCCCCTAAACTTTTCTCACAATCTCTTTTTCTCGCTGTCTTTCAAAAAATTCCTGTGTGGATAAACATTGCAACAAAAGCCACTGATGGACAGACAGAATGTATCATGTTTTAGGGTCAGGGGTAGCTCAGTGGTTAGGGCATTGGACTACGGTTCGGAAGGTCCCAGGTTCAAGTCCCACCACCACCAAGTTGTCCCTGTTGGGCCCTTGAGCAAGGCCCTTAACCCGCAACTGCTCAGATGTATAATGAGATAAAAAATGTAAGTCGCTCTGGATAAGGGCGTCTGCCAAATGCCTAGATGCAGATGTTTTATATTTATACAGATACTGTACTGATTGTAGCCTGGTGCAGCGGTTGGCACTGCGGCCTCACACCACCAGGGTCCATGTTTGATTCCCGCCTCTGGGCTGTGTGGAGTTTGCATGTTCTCCACGTGTTTGGCGGGTTTCCTCCGGGACTCCGGTTTCCTCCCACAGTCCGAAGACATGCAGAGGCTAATTGGTGTTTGTCAATTTCATGTAGTGTGTACGTGGTTGTGTGCTCTTGTCCGTTGTGATGGATTGGTAGGTTGTACCCCGAGCGTCCTGGGATAGGCTCCTGGCCTCCCTCGACCCTGTATACAAGAGAGAGTAGGGTGACCTCTGAACTCTTGTGTCTTCTTGATGTCAGATTATATAACGAAGATCCTCTAACCATCCTTACATTCAACATATAAAACCTCCATTCTCAAATCACTTGCCATTTCTTCTCTCTTTTTTTTTTAAATCACCGTGTGATTTTTGTCTACAAGAACAAAACCAGGCCAGGATAATGCAGTGTGTAACGGCAGTGTGAAAAGCGTATTGTGTTGCAGAGGGATGCACAAAAAGGAGAAGCAGTTTATCTCTGCCAGCTTTTTGCTGTTTCTTGGAAACCTAGTGTAGGATCACTTACACTGCAAGCCTGGCTTTCCTGAAGCTGCGTGTCAGCCTGAAACCTACAGCTTGAGTCATCGCTCTTATTATGGATTGGAGATGCCCAACACACACACACACACATACCCACACACACAGAGTAAATCAATCCCCTGAGCTGATTATTAACAGCAACAATGGCAGTTACGATGTCTGTCTGTGTGTGCAACAGCGGCCTCCGAGAGCGAGCATGGTTCGGACAGCTACATCCTCCACCGGGCGAGGCGATTAGCCCGAGACCCCGCGCTCAGCATGATGCTACCAACACCATGCTTCACACTTATGGTACATACCAGGTTAATCTAAGGTATTCATAGACATATTTAGCCCTGCTAGCCGTCTCTCACTAAGTCTTTTAGCAAATGGAAGTAGACTGCACAGTGGTTGCTATGGCTACCTTCTGTTCTTTCTGCATAATTCAATTTAATTAAAGGTGCACTAAGCAATATCTGTCACAATGTGCACAGATTAGGTCTCTAAATGTTAATTAGGTGGTGTTAAATAAGATTTAAAGGATTTTTTTTTCCATCCTTGAACCCGCCTGTGTAGTGAAGGCTCCGCCTCCAGAACGTATTGTGTTTCAACTAGCGTTAGCATTAGCAAGGACTCTCGTGACATCAGTTTTAAACATTCCACTGCAAAATTCATGTTTGTACCGAGTTTCCTGGCTTTAAAAGCAAAAGTCAGAGGTCAGAGGTTACTCTCTGGGTAAGGCTTTGAGCGACAGCGCAAGAGCTTGTGAGATCTTGATCAAGTGTAAATTCAGGTTTAAGGTGTAAGAGAGGTTTAGAGATTAACGCATGTTTAAGGCGATCTAAAGTCAGGTTTACAGCAGATTGAAGTCAGGATTAAGGCGTGAGACTTGAAGTGAAGGCTTAAATCAGGTTTAAGCCAAGTTTATACAGTAGTAGGTTTATGATATGATTAATTCCAGCCTAAGCCAGGTTTAAGTTAGGATTATGCAGGTTTAAGGCTGCTTAAGTCACACTTACGGTAGGCTTAAGTCATGTTTAAGGCAGAGATAAGGTGGCCTGAGTACCGCTTAATGCAAGATGATGGTACAGTTAAATCAGGATTAAGACTTAAGTCAGGCCCAAGGCAGGTGTAAGGCAGGCTTATTAAAAAACGCCATTTAGACTCAACATAGTGTCTGATTGGCATCTAGTTAAACCGCCTGGCCAGTCGGATTCTCACACTGATGTGTACGCAGATACACAGTGCTTTACTCAGTTAGCTACAGAGAAACATTAAGAACAACAGCAACAAACTTCGCGTTTGTTCGTGCCATGTACTCTACGCATTTTTTTGTTATTTACATGCCATCGTGCCAGTCAGGTAGATAGAAAGCTGTTGGTGTATGACTCAAAACAACCACGTAACTAAGAGCTAATCAGGAATAAAGATGTAGCATCTTCAGGACCACGGGGGTTTAATGTAAGTATAAAATGAGAAAGCGCCGCTGGTCTCGAGCGCAGCCGGATCAGAACTCTACACAGCAATGACACGGAGTGTTTTGTCTTTTCTCCCTCCAGCCGCTGATGGTGATTACTGGCGTCTGCTGAACCCGGGGGAGTACAGCGTGACGGTGCGAGCTGAAGGCTACAGCCTCGCCCGCAAAGTGTGTGAAGTCGGCTACGACATGAGAGCCACGCAGTGCGACTTCAGACTCGCTCGCTCCAACATGTCGCGCATCAAAGAAATCATGCAGAAGTTCAACAAGCAGCCGATCAACATGCGACGACCCCAACAGAGACACCCGGGGACATAGAGGACGCCGTGCGAGGGACTGGGGCTGTGCTGGGGGTGTACTGTTTTGTCTGGACTGGTTTAGAGAATGTTTAAAAATAAGACAGATAGATGAGACAGAGGACTGGGTTAGGAATAGACGATACACAGGAGCCGCTTGGTTCCGTTTTGTTAAATCAGGCTGTGAATGAGTTTCAGTACGAAGCTAGAGAGAGAGCAAAGTGTCCATTTTATAATGACGTGAATGTTTTATTCAGAATTAATATAATTACAGACTGCATGAACAGAGATATTAGAGAATTATAAACACTGAACCTGGCATGGGAATAAATCTATCAGCATTACTCTCAGTTTAAAGCATGTCCTTCTGCATTCATTATCGGTCACCGATGTGGAGCGATACGTCCACGTGAACAAGAATAAAACCAAGTCGATTATTCTCCTATGACAGGACGTCATCAAAGTATTACAGGACAACCACACTTGTTTTTACTGAAATTACTAAAATGTAATGTTTTTTTTTTTAATAGCAGGTCGACACACTCCTTCCCTCACCAGACTCTTTTTCTCTCGCTCTCTCTCCTTTGAAAGAAAAATGCAGTTTATCATCTTTTGTTACTGAGCAACCAGAAAGAAGCACAAAATCCTGTGTCCTGAAAATGTCAGCAAAACCCCAAGGTACAGCTTTACAGCTCCGACTGATATAAAGAAGCTCTGACACCGGAGACTCCTTCCAGGAACAGGTTACCTAATGAACATCTGCTTACAGAAAATGTCACCATCACAAGGATATAGGAAATTCTTTTATGTACAGCATCTGCTGTACACGTCCCTCTGAACGGGCTGTTACCATAGGAACGAATAACGTATTAGAATAAAATCAGATTTAGGTTTTAAACCCGAGCCTCGTGTTTGCTGCTCCATTACTCACTCGTTCTACTTACTGACAATCTGTAGCATTAATGGACTCGAATAAACTAGAAAAGTTTTGTCTGTGATGACATACTCAACCATAATTAAATCATAATTTACATTTCAGCTACAAAATACCTACAGTAAGAACAGCTCAAGAATTTCCTCATCAAAAGCAAAGATGAAAAAAAAAAAAAAAAAACCTGTGCAACTATTCCACCCCACATGCCTGTGCATTCACTTAAACAATGTGGCTCTAAAAAGGAAAAATTAATTAGCGTGCTAATTAACGTGGCACGCTAAGCACTTGCTGATAATTAAATTCCAGACCTGACTACTCTGATCCACGCTAACAGTCACGCTTCATGTTTTTTTTAACATCTTGTCACTCATAGCCTGTTCGCTAACAGGTTTTTCTTTTACAGTGAACGTAGTCTTTTTGTTAAGAAAAACAAGAAAAAAGCTAGCTAGCTAGAACTAGCATACCGTACACCTGATGAGACGTCACTGTGAGTAATTTCCTTTCGTGAAGTGCAGGTTGTGTAGAATCTGTCCTCGTTATTCTCGCTCTCGCACTGTTACACCCGAGCTGATTCATGTTGTACAGGAGCTGTCGGTCAAAACATGGTATCGGTGCTAAAACGGCTCTCTTTCAGGCCCTTTTATTGTTTTAGTGTTTTTTTGTTTTGTTTTTCAAATCTTTCAACAATCTTAATTGTCATACTGATGAAACTTGGTAAATTGACTGTAGATTTCACCTGAAAAGACATCAACCTGAAAAAAAGTGTCTTTTTAAAATGCAAAATTGGTAAGATACTGCAACATGAATTTGACATGGTTACTGACACTACAGATTTTTTTTTGCTTTTTAAGCTTTTACCAAAAAAAACTATTTTAGCCCAATTTTTTTTACAGGTCATATGCTTCTAGAATCTTCCAGCTATTTTATATCAATACTCATAAAGAAATATGAATAATTTGTATTATTAAATTATTATTGATTGAAGCGAGACAGAGTAACTCTGGAAAATCGGCATTTTTGCGGCTCATATAAAATCCATTTTGGAGAGATGGCACGCACATTCTCTGTATTACAGTATATGTATAACATTAAAAAAAAATGTAATCAGCACCAATACTGTGTTTTGGCTGTGTGTGATTAAGCTACAGATTAATACAATATTGAACGTTCCATGCAAAAACAGTGATAGCTTCAGGGTGTTTTTTTTCTTTGCCTGTAGACTAAAGCTAACAATAATCTCATGACTAAAAAAAAAATAAAAACACACCTTCTATCAATGTGACGTCCTCGAAGCTCACTTACCAAACCGTGTATTAGAAGCTTGTAGGTTTTGATCGTTGCTTGTTGCCTACTGTTAGGATTCTGCACTTGCTCACTGTCTTCATGATTTGGAAATATTTGCCAGTACCGATTTAATGAAAAGCGAACCTGCTGGAGTCTGACTCTGACCTCCATGTTTGTTTTTCTGTTCATTTTCTTTTCTTCTCATTATCCCCATGAGCTGCTCCCTAATTGGTTGGGGAATAAAAAACAACAATGATAAAGTGCAGCCCTTGCTTCTTTTCCGACAGGAGGCTTTCAGGAGCTCCACTTTGACCCAGAAGTATAATGGCTTTACCTATAAAGGCCTGATATGCGCCCTGAATCCGTCGTCCCACCACTAATTTTATAATCGGCATGAGTTTTGGCCCCCTTATGCAGACAGGCTGTACAGGAAGATCTATTAAACCTATACTGTGAGTTAACACATCCTACACCATCAATAACAATCACACAGCGTCTGCACCGGACTGAGACTAAACCCAAATGTAAGTCATATTTGAAACTGAACACTCCTGCTGTTAACGAGATGAAATTAGCGAAAGATGCAAAACTCTTCAGTGCGAGAACCAGAGCGTGTTAGGATGTGATGGAGCGTATCCAAGTGTGTTAGAGCTGTGTGTCTCAAACCAGAACTTATGGCACCTCAGCCAGTTTGTGTTTAATGTTGTCTTCTGTCCTCAATCAAGCCTGAACCGAAGCCTGATCACTTTGCGAGGACACGTGCCGTGTCTTCTGAAGGCTGGAGGAGTTTACAGAAAGGAATTTATAAAATCATCAAATCATGAAAAGGAACCTCTCGAAGACAGCTTTGACCTTGACCACAAAATCATCAATAAATCTTACTTACTTATGATGATGATGATGTGACAGTTACATCAGCAGGTGAGGATTTTTTATGCTCCTTGTCAAATTCCTTCCAGGCGTGAAAATGCCTCATGTTTGTCTCCGAAGACTTTTTTGTGTCTCACCTCACATTTCTTCATATTTCTTGTGTTTTTAATGCAGTGTTGAGGAATAGTTCTCCAGGCTTCCTGAAAGACCGTTTGTCTCTTGTTATTTTCAGTCCAGTCCAGTCCCTGTAGCCGAGCAGTTTCAGAGCAATGTTTTTTGTTTGCTAAGCCACACACGGTGACCTATGAATCATTCACTCATTAAAAAACATCTAACTGAAGTTATGAACCAGTGAGAAACAGGTGCAGATGATCAGTTGATGGCACTTTGCACCCTGTCGCAGTAAAACATTAGTTCCTCTTGAATTAGTTTAAATCTTCATCATTTACTCACTCACTCACTCATCATCTATACCGCTTTGTCCTGTATTCAGGGTCACGGGGGCCTGGATCGTATTCCATGAGGCTGAGGGCACAAGGCGGGGTACACCCTGGACAGGGTGCCAATCCATTGCAGGGCACAGACACGCATACACATTCACGGACTACGGGCAATTTGGGAACGCCAATTAGACTAATCTGCCTGTCTTTGGACTGTGGGAGGAAACCGGAGTACCCAGGGGATACCCACCAAGCACGGGGAGAACATGCAACACAGAGACGGGGATTGAGTCTGGCCAGGAATCGAACCCGGACCCTGGGGGTGTTGATGTTAAATGGTGTTTGTGGAACCGTTGTGGCGACCTCGAGATTGTCTCAGAAATAAAGCTTTAATTACAGTGTGTGCCATCTTGTCCGCTGTTGTCTCTCAACACAACTGCGCGCACACACACACACACATGAGTCAACAAACACCTCCTTACGGTATTCCTGCAATTATCTGGACCCCCAATAATCACCTCTCGCCTCCTCTCTCTCCGGATCCACCATCAACGTCTTCCTGATACGCATGAATGAACCTGCTGCTCAACCAATTATCTGCCTCACGTCGAGTGTGTGTGTGTGTGTGTGTGTGTGTGAGAGTGTGTTGTGTGCTATTGTGATTGTTCACGGTTATGAAGTTTCCTCTCTGGACCAGATCATCTTTTGTGTAGGTCTTGTGGAGAATAATTAAGGTTTCTTATCGATGTTGTAGCAAACAGTTCAGTCAATGTTTACCTTCAGACCTGCTCTGATGACTGAACGTGTCTCGTTAGCAATTCTGCCCGTCATAGTGATGGATTCTGTGCATTAGATCTCTTCTAGCAGGTTGATAAGGAATTACCATAGAAACATTGAGATAGTATAGTGAGTATAATGAATAGGACTGATGGGCAGGTGTTAAATTTGCACATGGTCATGTTTGTCCGAGTTGTAATGAGCTCGAAACCCAGCCGGGGAAATGGATTTTAATCACGAGATGCGATGTTGAGATATCATGTTGAGATATGCAGGACACAAATTGGCCTCGGTAAAGTTCAGCGATTAATATTTGCCACTTTGACATTCAGCGATGATGCAAAACGTTCAGCAACCTTTGGAGGTAAATTCTGGAGCTTTGGTGTTGAATTGAAATGAATGTGTGAGAGCCACAGACCCACAGAAAAGAACTGGACAAACCGTCAGTGGCGCCACCTACTGGTTTTCTGAAGAGCGATTTTGAAGCTTAGCTAAAGGAGCTTTGGATGCTGGAGCTCAGTGTCGCTGCTTGCGTCTTCCACAAACAGTGTTTTTAATCTGAAAGTGTGAGAAATTGGAAGTGTGGTATGAGAGCGTGTGAAGATGAGTGATTGTGTGAGACTGACGCGCAATGCATGAGGGTTGGCAGCTTCGCTTACCAGTGCTGTTTGCACTCCTGGCTTGATGATGTCATGCTGTTGGTATGAAAATAAATGATTTAGCATCAAACAAATCATAGAGACAGTTAAGGCTCTGGGTTACTGCTCAGAAGCTTGGAGGTTCGAGCCCCAGCACTGCTATCCTGTCCCTGTTGGGCCTTAACCATCATCCAAATCAGCATCCTTACTATTCTCATAAACTCTTCTTCTCTCTGAGAACTGCAAGTAGCGTGGTTACTTCCAACCCCGCTTCATGCATATGCAAAACTTTGGATTGGATTACATGTAAATAAATATCGTCAATGCCAATCCTAAACTAGACAAACATAAACTCACGAAAAAAAAATGAACACAGCAGGTTGTGCACTTTAAATAATATAATTATTTTCAGTATACTCATAATAATTGTATGTGTTGACTTAAAATGTTTTTTTTTTTTCGATTAAGGTTGACGTAATTATGTCTCAACTTAACCGTACAAATTCCTAATACGTTGTCTAATCACAAACTATTCATGTTAAGTCAACATTTCATACATTCAGCAGGGGGCAGTAGCGAGACGATAGCTGTCATGAAACGATAAAGAAACAGAAAAGCAAGACGCATCAAACTGCACATGCGCAAAGTTAATTGACTCTCTGCGCGCGTTACTCCCTGCAGTTTTATCCGTTTTGACAGAGGGAGGTCAAGACCATTTTTCCTCAGATATTTGTTTTTTTTCACCGGTACATATTTTTATATGTGATAATATATATGGAATCTAACGTTGGCTTGCTTCTTTACGCTCTAAATAAATAAATAAATAAATATGGCATCTGTTGGTCCAAAGAAAGTACAGTGGAACCTCGGATTGCGAGTAACGTGGTTTACAAGTGTTCCGCAAACTGAGCAAAGATTTTTAATACATTTTTAATCGGAAACCGAGCAAGTATTAGTTTACGAGCGCCGAGTATCATGTATCACGCATGGGACTCTTATTTTGAAACCGAGCGTCACTCTCTCACCTTTTCACCACACCCCCCCCCCCTCCTTTATTTTTTTTTTACTTTACAGCTGTGATTCCGTTAGTATGCGCTCACGCCAGTCTCACAGAGATTTCTTTTTTCTGTTAAAACGGTGTTTCCGCTGTGTTTGTGTGTTTGTTGTGAAACTTAAAAGGTGATTCCGTTAATATACACTCATACCAGTGTCAGAGAGATTTCTTTTTTTCCTGTTAAAACGGTGTTTCCGTTGTGTGTGTGTGTGTGTGTGTGTGTATGTGTGTGTGTGTGTGTTTGTTGTGAAACTTAAAAAGCGAGGTGGGGAGAAGGAGGAGGAGTGTTACTGTGTAAAACGAGGCGAGGGAAGGGGCTAAGTCCACACACACACACACACACACACACACACACACACAGCACCTGCACGCACCAACGGAAAAACTTATCTGTCGGGATTTATTTGTACTTTTTTTTAAAGGTAAAGTCAGATCATTTGTATTATTTTCATTTTATAGATTGTATTAATTATTTTTATGTATTTATTTTTTGGGGCTGTGGAACGAATAATTAGAGTTTTCATTATTTCTTATGGGAAATTATGATTTGGTTTACAAGTGTTTTGGAACACGAGCCCACTTCCGGAATGAATTATGCTCGTAATCCAAGGTTCCACTGTAATTTTGGTCAACAGGTTGAGTAAAATCTGCACATGCGCAGTTGAAAAACACAGCAGAAAGGAACAAACCACAACGGTCGCTCTTCAGCTCATTTAGATCGGCGCCATTTTTTGAGAATCAAAAAGAGAGAAATGAGAACATGTTTGGACAGACAGGTGAGATTTTAACATTTTTATGCATTTATATTGAGGCTGTGACAACATTTGAATCATTACTCACTTGTAATACCGCGTTGTGTACAGTATTGTCATGAAGTTGTCATATTCCTCATGTCTACTTTAACAATGTTAAAAATGTTCAAAAATGTATCACGCTGATATATCACTTTTTTTGGAAATTGTATCAGGTATCTGAGGAATTCAGCAGGATTACATCAATTCCTTTGATGTCAAAATCCGTCGGTCAGTTTGATCATTTCTCCTCCCAGCTCCTAAAAAAATTCGAAAAAAGAAAGGAGGAGCAGCCACACAGAAGATCACAGACATCCTGTCAGTTATGGATCAGGTATGCTTCCTAAATTCTTCATCATTTCTCATAATTCATAATAGGTCTAAAGAATATTTAAATCTAAATATGGATATTTTGTTATTTTCAACTCTTTGTACATAAAAATAAAAGTTAAAGGTAGATTTCTGTTCTAAAGATTCAATTATTATGATAGTCTTTTTTTCTTCTTCTGAAACTCGCCATTGACGGTCATTTTATCAACAGAAATAGCTGGACAAATTGGCCCAAATGTACATTTTATGCAGGGGAGTTTTAAAAACACACGATCGAGAAAATAATGACGTTCTGCCTATGCTTTTACAGTATATGTGTATCCCATGCAGTGCTTCTGTTTTGAGGCTATTTGTTAATGGACACACTTTCGTAAAAGACAGCAGTGGGATAACTTCTGTAATACTACATAAATGTAAGATGTACAGTAAAAAGTACTCATTCTCATTTCATTTTGATTAGAGCATCACTATTGAAATAGAGTGTGAATGCATCCTGAAAGCCGTAGTGGTCCACCTAAATGAAGATCCTTCAAACCTAGTGAAGGAGTACATGGTAAACTATTTACATTTTTTTAAAGAAACTTTTAGTATTTTTCTCTAAAACCAGTTGCTGTTTGATACCCTTGATCTGTTGGAAACGTTTTTGTTTTATACTTGGCATTTTTAGGACGTTGAACATGATGAAGCTCAAATCTTGATGAGCAACACCACTCTCTGAATCTAAGCGATCAAATCTGAAGAGGCAGATGTTGCAGACCCATATGAAGATGTTGGTGTCATCATCAAAGGCTTTCGAAGGCTTTCAAGCACTTCTACATCTACATCTAGGCATTTGGCAGACTTACATTTTTTATCTCATTATACATCTGAGCAATTGGGGTTAAGGGCCTTGCTCAAGGGCCCAACAGGGACAACTTGGTGGTAGTGGGACTTGAACCTGGGACCTTCCAAACTGTAGTCCAATGCCTTAACCACTGAGCTACCCTGATCACTTCAACTTGGACAATGTAGCTAATGCATGTTCTGTGATGGTTGGTCTAATTTATGCTTTAAACTTAGCTCACCCCCAGGATCTGAGAGATACTTTTGATTTTTTTTCAAAAGATTTTCATTGAACATGATACCAACAAGCTGTCAAACAAAGTCCAGGTCTTAACAAAATAAACTTCTCTCAAAGGCACTGTAACTTAGACAAGGACTGAGAGGCAGACCTACTGTATGTTTTTTGTCCATAATGTTGCACTGGTTGTTGCAGCACATGTTTTTCCAGTGCTGACCAGGTGATGTCTTTAAAGATCTCAAATTCATCTTTACTTTTGCTTTCAGATATTAATCTTCATTTAAATAGCTGCAATGTTGTTGGTTTTAGTTTTTTATAAGGAATAGTTTACTAAAGAAGACTATTTCTCCCCAAGCATATTTTTGTAAATCATTTAAAGAAAGAATGCGTTTAATTTACCTTTTACTTTAATATTACTTTTGTACATTATTGTAATAAGTAAATATAAGTTTTATTTTGGAAGGTGAAGAAAGTATTTCGATTTTGGTAAACATGTTCTTGTTAGGGGAAAAAATTTTAAACATTGTATAAATGTTACTTTGCTTTCAAATGTTAGTCTTCCTTTAAACAAGTGTTAGCTGCTTTTTTTTGTTTCAAGAAGGTGTACTTTATACTGTTAAAGAAGGCTGTTCATTTTTTGTAAATCCTTTCATTTAAAGGCTGCATGCTTCTATTTTACCTTATACTTGTATTATTACTTTAATAGTATTAAAATTTGCACTTATTGTAATAAGTTAAGATAACTATTATTTTGAAAAGTAAAGACAGAATGTTAACATTTTTCCAACAATAAAATGTTTAAACACTAAAAATAAAACATTGTAACAATGTTATTGAATAAACTCAATGAAAAACTTTTTCATGAATGACAATATCTATTTTAGAATAATTGAAATAAATTAAACAAATGGATTAATACAAACTCGTGAATGTTATGTTGATTGAACTAAACAAAATTACATTAACTTTATTTAATTAACTTCATTGGCTCAAGATGAATTTTACTATTCGGTTCCATTTACAGTGGAACCTCGGATTGCGAGTAAAGACGAGCTGAGCAAAGATTTTGAATAAATTTTGACTTGAAAAAGCATATCTTGGTTTACGAGTGCCGAGTTTTTTGACACAGACACACACACTCTCTCGCTTTTACACCCCCCATCCCCCCCCCCCCCCCCCCTCCCCGGCTTCACACAGACACACACTCTGCTCTGTCGCGATTCTTTTCAGAAGTAAAGTGCTGGTTCATTTGTTTTGTTTTGTTTTTTACTTTACAGCAGTGATTCCGTTAGTCTGCGCTCACGCAAGTGTCATTAGACAGATTTCTTTTTTCCCGTTAAAACAGTGTTTCCGTTGTATGTGTGTTTGCGCACAAACAGAAACACTTATCTGTTGGGATTTATTTTAACTTTTTTTAAAGGTAAAGTGCAAGTTAATTTGTTTTATTTTTACTTTGTATATTGTATTAATTATTTTTCTGTATTTATTTTTTTTGGCCCGTGGAACGAATTATTTGAGTTTTCATTATTTCTTATGAGAAGATTTGGTTTACGAGTGTTTTGGAATACAAGCCCGCTTCTGGAACGAATTATGCTCGTAATCCAAGGTTCCACTGTACATGGATTAAGTTGAAACAACATCATTCAAATGTGTGGAAATGTGTGTCATAATTATATTGAGTTATACCAACGATTTATTTTTTTGAGTGTAGAAAACAAGCTGTAGAAATTCTAGTGTGGTTAAACATTGCCGCAAAACCACTGATGATCGAACATACTGTCCTGCATGTTGTGTTTATTAAGGTACTGACTGCAGTCCATCTGTTGCTCTGGACCATATGTAGGTTCTTTTCTACCAGAAATGCAGTGGAAAAATAACTTACATAACTTAATATGTAAGCATATCTGTATTTTTTGCCTTACAGTCAATCACAACAGAGAGTTGAAAACTTCCCCGAGCTCCTCATTTCCTCATCAGTCTCACGGTGACTTAGTACTTGGTGGACTATAACAGAGCAGACTTCCTGCGCCAATACAAGACTCTAAATCCACTAAATAAAACCAGACATTGTGAAAATCACAGATAATCTTTGGTTCCAAACACGTCCAAACAATTATCATGGCAAAAATATCTCACAAACAGGAATTCTTCACCCTGATGGACAGAGTCGTTTGGTCCAAATGGCATGAGAGTATATGAGTCATTGTTTTCATTTATCTGTCTAACAGCATTTCTCATACAAAACAGACATTTGAGGTTTATACTGGGTCATCTTTTCTTTACTTTACATTTTTTTTAACTGTTAACACCTGATACAAACGAACACCAAGACTGAAACGATACCAAAATAGGTTCCATATAAACCAAGAAAAAAATGCAGATAAGATCAAGACTGATACCAACAAAGACACAAGATTAAAATAAGTCCAAAATATTCTAGTTTAATATAGACCAAGTTGAAAATAAGTCCAAATCCAAAATAAGTTGAGAACAACAGAAATAAAATCAGACTAAGACCCATCCATCCATCTAGGAACCTCTGTAGTCCAGCTAGGGATCGTGGAGGCCAGTGGTGAGTACCATTGTATTTATTCCCATTTTATGACCATGGAAGGATCTCCGGTCAACATACACACACATTCACACATTACGGCAATTTGGGAACGCCAATTTGCCTAATGTGCATGTCTTTGGACTGAGTACCCCAAGAAAACCCACCAAGCACATGGAGAACATTCAGACTCCATGTACACGCAGCAGAAACCTGGAGGTGCAGGGCCACAGTGCCAAACACTAATCCACCCTGAGAACCAGAATAACAACAAAATAAGATCAAGATTCGCACCAACCAACTAAACCAACCAAAACACATCTAATGATGGTAAGTTATCTTAAACAGCACTATGTCTCCTTAGAAATAGCTTCTTAAGTCATTCCAAATTGCTCCTGAACCAGGTGTTTGATCGTTCGCTTCTGCTCATTAACGCGAGCTTCTGACTCATTTCACCACTACACAAGGCTGAAGCCCAAATCCTTTCCTAACCCCTGATCAAGGGTGCTACTGGGTGTGTGGAACAACAGATTGTACACCCTACATAGTGCACTAGCTTTCCATTTAATGCTATTTGGTATTCACTCCTGGAACCCATGCCCACAAGACCAAAGTAACATTTAAAAGACTAATAAAAACAAAAATGACTCTACGTACCAACCGTTCAAATCAAAGACCGCAATCAGCAAGACCAAAACCCACGCTCACCAAAACCAAGTTCTCCCCTACAAACCAAGACCAAGGCAGGATCAGGAACTGGTAACCAGGAACCCCATCCAAGCCAAGATGAAGTGAGATGAAGACTTGAATCAATCAAGAATATAACCAGCACAGAGATGAGACAAACCAAGAGCCATGTTATTCAAACCATCAGGTGTTAAAACAGATCAACCCTACGGTTTTACACTCTCAGGCAATGTCACCCCTAATCAACATTTCAGCATCCACAATTTCCCCTTTCTTCATGGCACACAGCATGACGACCGATTTAGCACAGAACGTTTAATCGTAACACCTGTGAATCCCAAGGCTGCGGCGTGGAGGCCCGGACTAACACGGTTCCTCCTCACAGCTGTAGAGCATCACAACCACAGCTGTGTGGAGGAGGAGGAGGATGAAGGCTGACACACTGACCTCGTCTCAGCTTCACAGGACAAACTGTCTCTCTCGCTCTCTCTCTCGCTCTCTCTCTGTCTGAACTGATGCCCAGCTTTGATGTGCAAAACGCTGCCAGCTACAGATCAGACCAATGCGTGTCATCCCGTTTTCCCTCTCAGCATGTGTGTGTGTGTGTGTGTGTCTGCAGCTGAATAATAGAGGCGTAAAGTATTCACACCCCTTGACCTTCTCGACATTTTATTGTCATGAATGTAATTTGCACGGTTGTTTACAATTATAAACAATGCATATTTGTTTTATATTCATTTTTCAGAAACATCCATGTTCATTGTTACAACCTGCTGAGGGCTGGTTGTTTGTTGTGTGTGTGTATATATGTATTCCATGTGTGCAGGTCAGTCCATTCCTGATTCCAATCCAGGATTTGCAACTCTCCCGTCTCTCTCCACCAGCGGAACACCTACACACCAGCACAGTCAAAGTCATACAGGTTAAGAGAATCTGTTAATGTTCACGTCAGGAAGCATTTCCACTGACAGAACATTCAGCTTTTTTTGTTTTGGTGTGTGTGTGTGTGTGTGCAAGTGTGAAAATCCCAGGAGATTAGCAGCCCATCTGGAACCAACAAACCACACCACGGGTAAAGACACACATATCAGATTTTCCCATCGCTTTTTCTCATGTTTGATTGATGAACATCAAGAATAACTGAGGCTCTTCACCTGTATCTGAATATTTTTATGCATTCTGCTGCTGCAACTTAATTAGCTGATTAGCTAATGGCATAAATAAGCAGGAGTACAGGTATTCCTAATAAAGTGGACAGACTGTGTGCGTAGACTGTAGCCCAGGTACTGTAGACTGGAGGAAACTCCGGTCCTGAACTATCGAGCAACTGCAGTCACGAGTCCTCAGAGAACAGTCAGGTCAGGGCCTTCATAACTGGAAATTATGAAATGTTCTGTAGCTCTACAGGTGTTTGCAGCTTCCTTTTACCTCAAGGATTTCCTAGTCTTTAATCTTGTATATATACAGAACTTCTCACTCACTCACTCACTCACTCACGCTTAATCCTGTATTCCTTAGTCCTAGGGGACTTTGGGCATGAGTCGGGTACGCCCTGGACGGGGTGCCAGTCCATGGCGGGGCACACACACACACACACACACACACACACACACACACACACACACACACACAGTCAGTCACACACTGGGGGCAATTTTGGAACGCCAGTTTCCCTGGAGGAAACAACAAAGTACGAGGAGAACATCCAAACTCCATGCACACAGAGACGGGAGTCGAACCCGGACCACAGAGAGTCAAAGCGACACTGATTGTACATTGTTTACTGTAATGCCTCAAATACCTTGGCCTTTAACCTTTACATGTTTTTTCTGTGTAAATCAGGGGCGATCCTGGGATCAGACCTTTATGGGGCTCAGCTCTTAACATATGAAATTAAAATAATAAAAGAAGAAGTCTCCGCATGTGGACACGCATTCCACACATTCCGTGTACTTGTACAGTTCATTTACAAAGTCATACTTTTGACATTTGTACATATTTCTACTTTCTACTTTAATTTATTTTATTGTAACAAACTTAATACACATTGTAGATGTTATATTTTACATTCTTTTCTATTGGCATTTGCCTTTCTTATTTCCTGTTTCAGGTCACGAACAGTCGTATAAGTGTTTCACTGCATATCCTACTGTGTGCTTGTGTACGTGACGCGAAAAAATTCGAATTTGGAAATGAATCCACTCTTTGTAAAAGTTCACGCTGAAGTCTGTTTTAAAGAATGTACAGCAGAGTGTTTCCCTTTAAAGTGTCCTTATTAGGAAGCTCAGATACCTTGAGGCTTTCTGTATATACACACACGCACACACATTCCACTAAGAGAGCAAACCGTGCTCCCTCATGTCGATGCTCTAATCTCGCCCTCTGAATGAAAACACGCTGCACCTGAAACTCCTCACAGTAACACACAGGACACGATCGTGTGAATTCCGCTGTTTGAAATCGCAGCCATTTGCAGCTTCAGTTCCTTCTGGCTGTTTCATTACAGATAAGCAAGGAGTGTGAAGGACACACACTGCCCTCGGAGAGGTGCGCCGCTGGCACATGTCCACGGCCCAATCTCCAAACGTGAGAATTGGTAACGCGGAACAGCAACAAAGGCTTCGTCCCAAACGTCCAGCACGGATCTGTGTCTCCAGGACCGTATTTACTGTGTATTCACTTAACTCTATATAAAAACATTCCGCAGACTGCTGAAAGGCTTCCTGAGACCCAGCCTGGGTCAGAACATTCAGCACTGATCATACCATCAAATAGTTTTAGGTTTTCACTAAATACAAATCAGCATTTTTATAAAAAAAAAAAAATAATAAATGTATAAAACTGTTGTGCTTGGTAAGAATCTCAGAACATTTTTGTACTGATAGGGGATGTCAACCTTTTATAATGGGTTCAAATGTGTAAATACTAACCATGTAAACACATGGTCTGAGCATCTCTCTCTTGCTGCAATAAATCCATCCTTCCTGCACACGTTTTCCACACGTTGGGGGTAACATTAGGTGACATGACATGAAATTTCCAGGAGGGAAATCTAGCTTCCATTCCTGATCAGTAAAGTCCATAAGAACAAGCAAGTCTCTCCCTCCTACGTTTACTTCCATCCACTGGCACGCTCGATGAGGAACGAGCTCTGATTGGCTCACACTTCACACCGAGCATAGCAGTAACCAATCATAGATGAGACAGAATTTTTGTAACCAATCATAACACAGGACATGAGATTTATCGGAAAAGACAGGAAGCCTGACCGAACCTCGGGGTTGAAGAAAAATGAGCTTCACACACACATACAGACACACACTCTCTGCTTTGCACATAAAACTCAGGTCTGTCGCGATTCTTTTCAAAGGTAAGGTGCTGGTTCATTTGTTTTTTTTTTTTTTTTACTTTACAGCAGTGATTCCGTTAGTATGCGCTCACGCAAGTTTCATTAGAGAGATTTCTTTTTTTTTCCTTCGTTAAAACAGTGTTTCCGTTTTGTGCGTGTTTGTTGTGAAACTTAAAAAGCGGGGTGGGGGGAGGGAGGAGGTGTTTCACTGTGTAAGTCGAGGCGAGGGGCTAATTCCACACACCCACATACACACAAATACACGCCGCCTGCATGCACAGACACTTATCTGTCAGGATTTGTTTGAACTTTTTTTTAAATGTAAAGTGCAGGTTAATTTTTTCATTTTTACTTTATATATTGTATGAATTATTTTTATGTGTTTAGTTTTTGGGGCTGTGGAACAAATTCTATGAGTTTTCATTGTTTCTTATGGGGAAATTCGATTTGGTTTACGAGTATTTTTTGGAATACGAGCCCTGCTTCCTGAATGAATTATGCGCGTCATCCAAGGTTACACTGTATTATGATTAAAACACAATGCCCAAACCACAGCCACTGGATCTAGTGCCGGTCCCAGGCCCAGATAAAAATTGGTGTATTGTGGTATTAAGGGCATTCGGCGTGAAACCTGTGCTAAAGTTGTTGTTTGGTTCAGGTGTTTACATAACAGGATGTAAACATTTTACATCTTATCAGATCAGTGTCCATGTAAACATTAAGAGGAATGATTGAGGTTCTCTAATGAGAATGATTTCAAACACATTAAAGACATATTGTCCATGTAAACATACTGTAGCTCATGTGTGTCTGAAGCTGGATAATCTACTGACCTGCAGTGGTGACACTGAGGATGAGTCTCCCTGGTCCTCTTGTACCTGAAGAAGGTGAAGACTCATAAACCAAGGTGTTTGAAGTAATTTAACAGGACGAAACATGCTGCAGTACATTTCACTAATTTGTTCACACATGAAAAAAATGTGTGTATTGATGCTCCAGCTGAAACACCACTCAGATCACATGTTCTGGCGTTCATAAAATTCCCTCCATTTTGCTCCTGTTTCAAATGAGCTGTTTCAGTGTCACACACACACACACACACACACACTTACCTTTGAGTAAAGCTTCCGTGACCACCCCTTCAGTGTTCCTGGGGTTACCTGTTGTTACTGGAGGTTTTGTCATATGCAGAAACAAACCAGAAGAAGTATGGAATTGGTTGGAATGGCGACAACGGTGATTCAACTCTTGCAGAAATAATACGACTTCTGGACGTAGCTGGCCGTTTCGCTGAATGCTTGTTCCACATAATATGAGGGCCGCGGTGAAGCAGTGAACCAGGGGAGGGTCTATGCAAATTACATGTACTGTATAAAGTGGCATCTTCACACACAACACAGCTGTAAAATCCAGATATCAAACCACTAGCTATCTGCTATGCATCACTAAAGCTAACAAGCTAACTGGAATCCACACATTGTGGTTGTAACTTGTATGTAGGAGTTGACACAGAATGACCTAAACCTAAGCTAGCTAGCTTCTGCTAACAAAGGGTAAGTACAGTAAGCATGTTCCAACCAACAGCAGCTTCATTAGCTTTTACAGAATATTCCATTTCTGATTATTGTTATAATCAAACTGTGCAATGTTAATCATGAATATGAGCGGCAGCCCTACATGAACTAAAATCAGCTAAGAATTACTCACCCGATCTGAGTACATTCGTAAGTAGCAACTTTAAAACATTTTTAACTAAATTAGTAAATTGGCACATTTTTAACACATGGTCTATATTTTTACATAAGTGGAATTTCTCAATACCTTTTCCACTGCTAATGTAATCATTCTTTATTTTTTTTAAGAATTCAATTTATTTGCTAATGCCTTGTTCACATGTTCTGTACAACGTCACTTTTTGTGTTGAGAGGTGCTGAAGTCAGGATCGAGGCTGTTTTTCTAAAATATATATCAGAATATTACACACAAAAAAAAAAAGCGCGAGGAACTTCGACCTGACTTTTGGCATCTGGGACAGGGCCACGTTGCTGCTTGTTGGGTAATTAGCATTAATTAGAATAAATTAGCATATGCAGAGTGTTGTACCCTGAGCTAGACGCGTCGTGAGGAAATTTCCGAGGCATGCCATGGCGCTCACTTACTGTAGACAAATCATAAGCTAACTAATGGCTTAATTAGCACCTATAAGTGACTAGCATTCTATCTACATGTGCATTAATCAACTTCATACTCCATGTGTGCATGTTTAAACATTTGATTTATAATGTGCGTATAAACGTACAGATTACACGTGTGTTCGTTTACGAAAAGTACGTGGAAAAATAATTGATGCAGCTTTATAGTACCCTGATGCATTATGGGTAATAAAATGTATGCCAGAGAAGACTAATAAACAATGTTTAAATATTAATACCATCTTTATTTCATGTACTTTATTTCTCGAGGTCAAAATACAGACGTTTCTGTTCATCTACTTATTTACATAACTATAAAAAAAATCCACATTATCACAAGGTCTAAAACATTTCTTATGAACTTCCAAATAGGTCACACAAAAATATTGTTCACGCATTTTTTTTTTTCTCTCTCGAATTTCTAAAACTAAACCTCAGCACGTACATGAGAAATGAGCTTTACATATCCACACGGCCGGTTCATTTTCACCGAGTTACATCACAACGACACGTTTCCTCGTTCGAGTCTCCTGTAATTCTTATTCTGTTCTGTGCAAAAGTTCTGCAGACGGAAAATGGAACCATGCAGAAGTTGTGAAAGAGCTCGTACCAAATGGACTGGGGAGAAAACCGAGGACACGTCACGTTCAGGGGTCCAGGTTTAAAAATTTTTTTTGATGCTACAGTAGAGTGCACAGTTTGCAACTATTTTAAAGAGATTATAAGCCATGGGAGCTGGGGTTCTTTTACATCATTGGCTTCTTCGGTCTGAGAAAGGTTTGAGGATGACGGCGCGTACAAGAAGGCTAGTGATGGACACATTTTCGACAGAATGTTTAGATATTTTGAAAGAGGAGTTTAAAAAAAGCCCTCCGAGGTGGAGGGTTCAGACACGATCCGTCTCCCACCTCTGCCTTTAAGACCGCTTCACAGATCTACCGAGGAGACCAGACCTTAGTGAAGCCTTTTCATGGTCTTGTGGGAGTATTTGAGGTGTCACATCCTCACAACTCTCCCTGTATCTCGCCTTCCTTATTATCCGCCTTCCTATTCGGGGCAGGTGAGTAACCACCCAGGGGGATATATCTGTGGTTCCTAATCAACCTTTCTCAGACTGAAGAAGCTACTTGGATGAGTAGCGAAATGTTTTTGAACTAACAAAAAGAAGTCCAGTTGCCATGGCAACTTGCAGACAACTTCACCTGGATGGCTGAGCATCTTCTTTTAAACTTTTTGATTGGTCACCTGAAAAAGCTACTTGTAATGACTGAAAAGTCAGGCAAATTGGATGAAAGTGCATCTAGGGTTATTTAAAAAAAAAAAAACTTAAAAAGAAGCCACCAAGATCGTTTGCTGCTGCTTTCGTTTTGGGTTGTTTATGAAGTTCGTGACATCATTTTCCATTTATTGTTTGGAGCAAATTTAACATTCAGATCAAACGAACGAAGGCTGGTGTTAGACTGACCGGGATCGTAATATGGATCTGGAAAATGCTCCTCACTTCCTCATCTCAGACGCACATCACAGCGGTGTGATTAGATTCCACTCATGCTGTGAGTCTAATTCATTTTTAACTGAAGCTTCTTCTGCAGGTCAGACACATAAGACACTGACCCCAAGTAACCTCTTCAAATGAGCAGATTATCGTCAGAGAACCACCAGTGGGTATAACCACGATTTTCTCTGCATCATCTTTAGTGATAGAAGGAAAATCCCGTCTGCACATGTGGATGCGACGGACACTGCTAACATGTCGGATTAGCATAACTCTCGATTTTGAACCATGTTGATATTACACAATCTGCTTTCTTCGGCGGCTCTAATCCGACAGCTTAAACTAATATCCTACTGTTTAATATACCGTTTGCGGGTTTCATACTTGAGTTTTCGTGGGATGAGCAGAAATGTCAGTGAGAACGGAAAAGGAAACTTTTATAAGATTTATGAGATTGAGACACAAGGGGCTCTGCTCTGAGCCGTGCGTTTACTGAAACTCATAAATGAGCAGTTTCTACGGTAACGCACTGGTGTTTTATTCCTCTTGTATCACAGTCGGCCTCTGTGAGAAAGCTGTTGCCATGGGGACGATAATGAATCAGTATGAGAGCGTCCATATTTGTGGACCGCGTAAAGACGGAACGGGTAACACGTCTCTGAGCAAATCACTCCGGCTTCATTGTCGTTGCCCACAAGGTCGAGTGTGTGCCTGTTGAAACATCCTCTTGTCCCTTATGAGTGGCTGTTTTGTGTGATGTGGTGTAACCGATACACACTTCAGAGTCGAGAGCAGAAAGTCGGCGTGGGCGTGTGGAAATGATTAACTCGAAGCACGCTTGATAACATGATAACGAGATCATGTTACTAGCATCCTGGGAGATTACTTATCAGGACAACTACCTTTTCTTTTATTTGAGGGGCGTTCGAGTCAAAGCGGGACTTTTGTTTTGTGCAGAATTATAGAGCACAGTTCTGAAAGTAAAAACTCCCTTTATGTCTCTATACTGTATAATCCCGGCTACACTAATGCACTTATGCCAGTGTTTCACTAGTGCTTGGACACCATCAAGGTCGAACGTTTTCTTTTCAGGACTACCTGTGTGATTCACATCTGAAACACCGGCCTCCCAGGAACTCCTTTAATTGTCTAAACATGTGGAAATGTCTTGGAGCGAGGTCAGGACTGAACGGGGGACGTGGCGATGACTCCCAGCCGGGTTCCTGTAATGCGCAAGTGGTGTTGGTGAATGAGTGCGTGTACAGTTCACACAGACAGATGCGTCTCTTCTGCATGTCTGCAAATTTTCAAGGATCAGGATTTCTTGAAACGGGGTGCGATACTTTATCTTGATGCTAGGGGGCATCCAGTCAGCTACCAATCGCAAGGTTAAACATCAGATCCTCTACAATGCCCTGCGTTGCCAGTCTTCACCTACATGTTTTATTCTAAACTAAACTTTGTGTTAGCTGCTTTTGACAATCTCTAGGCTAATATAAGTGCTCTGAGCATGTTCATGTTATCCTAGCCTAGGCTATGATGTTAGATTATGCTAGATTAGGTGTAATGTTAAATGTGTTTGATTTTCTGTAGATGAATTGTAACGTTTGACATTTTGAAACAGGAAGTTAGTTAAACAGTTGATACTGTAGAGCTACAGTATGATGAAGTTCAGAATAGTCCAGAGATGGCAGTGTATTTTATACTGTTAGCTAATGAAAAATAGCCTTAGCCTAGCTAGCTGTTAAATATGGAATAAACTGCTTACTTTGCAGAGTTACTATGGAACAGCATGTTCTAAAATATTTCATTTCCCTTACACCACCTCCAATTTGACACAATTTTAAACATTAATTATAGTTAAATTTTATCTTTTACAAAACAAGCTCCTGTTCTCAATTATGCTAGAGCGGCTACAAACGCCATTTCTTCACCAGCCTCGGTTTTAAGTTAATAAGACAAAAACACATCTTGTCATATAACCAGAAATTGAGAACAACCTCCTCTAACACTGGAGACTCCTTCCTTTTCTAAAACTCAGTTATATCAACTATAACACCTTTTTTTATAATCCGTTTATCTGAAGCCGTAAATGGGCTGTTGCTATGGAAACGATAATGTATTAGAATTTTAAACTTCTATAGAAAGTTAATCAACAGCTTCTGACCTATCAGATTCGATGGATGAAACACTGCTTCGGTATTACTAAGATACTGATGATGTTTTTTTTTTTTTTTTTTCCCTTTAGAATTTGTTTATGAGGAAACGTCATATGCTAAAACACCGGTTTCGATTTCACGGGTTATTAATTCTTTTTGCAAAAACAAACTCATCATCTTTTACTGGCTATAAACTCAGCTAAGTACACATAGAGGTAGTTGGTTGCTAGGTCAAGGTACTCATAGATAAGAAAAGAGATTCATGCGTAAAGCGACAACGTTTTCATCGAATAAAATGAGCTACAAATTCTAAAGTTTAGTCCAAAAGCACACTTTGTTCTGATCATCATGAATAAACACTATCCACAGCTCGAGTATAAATAGCCTCGCATTATTAGCCATGGTGCTAGCTGATCTCAATCTAAATTCAATTACACTGGAGGAAGAAGGCACTAAACACACAGCGGAGGTGATTTGTCCTTTCGTCTGTCCTGGAGCAGGGAATCTCTGTCAATTAATCCGACAGTCTGAGAGGCCAAGAGGGAGCGTCGTGCAGCGCTCTCTCTCTCTCTCTCTCTCTCTCTCTCCCTCTTTCCTCTCCCTCAGCTGCCAGCCGTGGTTTAATTGGTTTCTCAGAGAGTCGGCTTGAGTGTGTGTGGGGGAACAATGGAAGTTTCAAGAGAAATGGTGCCGTTCATGGATGAGAAGGTTCTACTGAAGCCCACGTCGATTTCCTCCACCATTCGCTCTGCAGTACGGTCCAGTGTCTCAGATTGTCCCCAGTCAGTAGATAAGACTTCATTTTTTTCTAAAACCCAACAGGGATATGTTGTTCAAATGAATCCTGATGAAGTGAAAAGCTTCTCTCTGTACACATCGCAGGCAATAGCAGCACTAGACTCCGATCTAAGGAGAACAGGTTGAGCTAGATATTGGCGCTACATTTCAGATCGTTCGCCCGTTCGTGTTCGTCGTGAAATGAAATGTTGTTCGTCTCGAAACGTCCTACAGGCGAGGATGAATGTACGCTTCCACTGGTCCGTTTTGATCACGCCCATACAAGAAATCCATACAATATCCTTTAAAACAAAAATAAATATATCCTGTTGCAGCATTGCGCTCTCATTTCAGCGCCCTTGGAGGAATCTTACAACACACAGCTACCAGTGACGTTCTGCGCACGCGGGAGGAATCAGTAGAGGAGTCAATATCGCTGTAAGAAACGCTGAGTTGACCGATATGTGTGCTAAAATGTTACTGTGTTCAATTGTGAACGCTTTCAAATCTCACATTCTAGAGAGAGGAGCTTTCCAGAAATCTTAGAACGATATATGTTCTAGAAATCTCTATAACTATGACTATCTATAATTTTCAGCTTGTCCTGTCTCCAGACCTCTCTTGGACTGTGTGCTCTAGACTATTAATTTATCGCGAATTTTACTCATTGCATTTCAGGTGGATGGAATTCCATGAAACCCCAGTACAATCTTTCCATCTAGATAATAAAATGTTTAATTCTAGAGAAAGTTGAACTCTCCCGAAGTTCTAGACAAAATAACACTTATACGGAATGCACTTACTACAATGCTATTGGGTCATGCGTTCTAGTCAGCGGGGCTAAAACTTTTTTTTTTTTATCTGGAAAAGAAATCTGTTTATAGAACCTCACTCTAAAGAACTAAACTCTAGAATATTCTAATGTGGACAAATGAACTCACCTAACTTTCCAGAATTCTCCAGAACTGTCTGCATTACCATGTGATGGGGCGCTCTGGATTCTGTTATGTGTAGGTTAGATTGAGGAACCTCTCTGAAAAACTGTAAAATCTTCAATTTTCAACTTTCTAGAACAGAGGTGTCAAATCTTTACAACCGTACTGCAAAAAGTCTTAGCATCTTAGCAAGTGAAATATTCTAGAATCTAGCCAAACTATTGATAAGTTCTTAAAATAAGACTACAACAAACCAAATATAAGATTATTTCTAGTCAGAAAGTGAAAAATAAAGTGAAAAATGGCTTGTTCTATTGGCAGACAATTTTGCTAGTGCCATGATACATGGTATGGCTAGATTTAAGGCTATTTCACATGCTAAGATTAATTTGTTGCAGTAAATTTGTAGCCACTAGGGGTGCTAAACTGCACAGTGGCGTGCTTTTCGTGGCGTGCTGTGGAAGAGCTTTGCTCCAGAGACTGGAACACTTTAGAATTTTAAGCTGTGAACAACGTAACTTACATAACTGGCCACAGTTCTAAGGAACTTTCTAGAACTTTAGAACTCCCCTGGCTTCAACATTTCAAACAACTTGGCTCTCTAGAAAATTAGCATTTTAAATTAAATCATGCTGTTGGAAACCTTGTAAAAATCGTTCACTCTAATGAACTGACTAACGAACTGAACTGATTCCTATAACTGTCATCAACACCTATCTAGAATCCATCACTGTAGAGAGTTTCATTTTGTAGGACTCGTGGAGAAGGTATCATTCTCCAGGACGTAACTCTTTCAGAACTTTCAGCATAGTGAGAATGCACGTCTTCATACCAATCCAAAATATTCCATTATAAGACGACGTTTCAAGGATTTCCCGCTCTAGAGAAATGAAACTCTCCAGTTCTTTCATTAAGACTCTTTAAAATGTAGAGATTGAAAAATAGAGATTGAATTCTGTGGAAATCAATAAAATTATCTATTTCAGAGATGGGAATTCCTCAAAACGCTCTCTGGAACCCCTGTGCAAAATAATAATAATAATAATAATAATAATAATAATAATAATAAAGTACTGCAGTATGTGGAACTCTTCAGAACTCTACAGATCTTCACCTTTTAGAAAATGTAGTGGTCTGGAAGAGTTTAACTTCCACTCCAGAACACAGGGCCCTCCAGAACATTCCAGAATACCGTAGAATTTTTCCACATTTCTCCAAAATCTTTTTTTTTTTTTAACTCCTTGAATCTCTTGAATTAGAAATGCCCTTTCTAGAAAATGGGCCTTTCTGGAATCTCCAGTGAATCGATTTGTTAGAACTCGCCAGTAGAATGGAATCTTTAAGGTTCTTGTGCGTAGAAGCTCCTTGTGATCTTTCCACCCAGCGGTGTTTGTTTGTTTTTATATATATATATTTGTTTTTATGCTGTACATTCCTTCAGGGTTCCCGGTAGCTCCATGGCCTGAACGACGGTGTTGGGACCGTTCGCTCGCTGCCACTCCTCTGAGGAGTTCATAGATCTGCGTTTCAGGATCCGGTTGATGATGTCAGCGCAGGCTTTCCGGTACTGGTGCCGAAGCAGGGAGTAGACAAAAGGGTCGCATGCTGCTTTACTGTAGGCCAGACATTTACACAGCACCCCCCAGTGCTGGCTTATAGGAACTGCAGGCCAAAGTTCCAGGAGCCTATAACGGACAGGAAAGAAGATGAGATTAACTTTAAAGGTGTCAAGTTCTGAACTATGCATCATGATGGGTTCGGTGCAAGTCTATGAGCACATTTTACGTGTAGTAAAGGAAGTAAAGGTTGAACATTTTTAAACCACTTGTAGATGGTGTGTGTTGGATGTGTCCTTTAAGGAGACTAGTGGGAATAAGTGATGGGAATAATAGTGGGAATAAGTGGGTGTGTCGTTGAGCCCATATATAAAGTTAAGACACCTTTTAACAAAAATCCACTAAAGGACCCAACGTCAAAAATCTACACAAAAACAAATAAATAAAAAAATCGTGAATCTAGTCAGATGTACTGTATGTACAATTTCTTAGTAAGAACAAGACTTTTATGCTTAAACAATGTAGTAAACTATGTCTTATTAGACATATATAAGGATTAATATCTTTTATTTTGTTTATTGTTTCTTTATAATTTCTTATAATAAGAAATATTACAGTCCAGGTTTTTGTTAGAAAAAAACATATCCATCTATCATAAAAGTGTAACACTGAAGTGTCTCTACATTGAAGATATTTGCGAAATAATTATTGGGGCGGGGCGGGGGCTGGTGCAAGATGAGTAATAGAACAAATCAAGATGGGTTTTTTTTGGGGGGGGGGGGGGGATTTTTCCCCGATTTTCTCCCTAATTTAGTCGTGTCCAATTCCTCCCCGTCACTAGGGGGCTCCCACATTAAGGCTACTACTACCACTCAGCCGGGAGGGCCGAAGACTATCACGTGTTTCCTCCGAACCACGTGACGCCAGCCGACCGCATCTTTTCGAACTGCTCGCTCGCGCACCGTTGGGGGCGGCGTAACACACTCGGAGGACAGCGCTATCCGCTCCCTCCGTTGTGCGAGCTCACAGACGCCCCTGACTGGCTGTAGAGCCGTGATTAATGTGGGAGCACTAAGTACCTCTCATCCCTGCCCTCAGAGAGAGCTCGGCCAATCAGCTCTCTCTAGACCTCCGGCTGCGAGAGGATCAAGATGGTTTTTGGACGTTTTTGTCTGTCTGTCTGTTTGCGCACGCATCACATAAAAACTAAAGTTTAATGAATGAAATGAATTTTAATTGGGAATTTGAATGGGGTTTTCACAGGTGACTTCGTGTTAACGTATAGGCTTCGTTTCACCGCAATCGGCCTACAGGAAGAGAAAATATGTTACTTTCGGAATTAAAATACAACACGCCCTTGAAATTGACCTTGAAAAATCATTAGTTCATTTCAAAATTCAACAGATGGCGCTGTACATTTTTTCAACAGATGGCGCTTTGCTTGAAAATAATCAGTAGTGTTGGATTCAGATGTGTGCAGTTTTAGAAGCCACACCCACTTTATCCCAGCACCCTGTCACAGATGATCTTACTGTAGCATCATAGCACATATTGCCTGCTGTTGGAAGAAACAGCGTGTTGTTAAAGCAGCACTGTGTGTCTGTGTGTGTGTGTGTGTAAGTATTCCTGCATTTATTCCCCGGTGTATTCTTGTACTTAATGAATAAAGCACTGCGGTACAGCTCAGCTTGAAGCTAGAGTTCTGGAGTGTATCTAAGGAATTCAATTTAAACCATGAAGACGCTCAAATTGCATTTACATTTTCACTCTGTTTCCACTTTCTCTACATTTTCCCGTATTAGAGCGTACCGCTCCGGCGCTTGCTCTAGCCGTTCGAGTGCTGAGAGTGCGCTGAGGGTCTGTAACACTCCGAGTCATTTTTCATCAGTCTTACGGGACGACTCGGACTCGTCCGGGTGAGAGAGAGAGAGAGAGAGAGAGAGAGAGAGCGCTCGTGCGGCTCAGAAAGCCGCCAATTAAAATCCCCAGCTGTGACCTAGCAGTGATTTCAAACCTTATCAAGAGGATAATAATGTCATTTTTATTATTATTATTTTTCTACGCGGAGTGGCTTTGGATGTTGCCACGTCGTCTAAAATACACGTCTGTTTGTGTTCCTGATCAAACGTCTCTCGCTCTCGTCCTCCGTTTTTTTTTTGTTTTTTTTATGTTGTTCACATCTTTGCTATTTGTGTACGCTTTAATACATTCCCCAGTGAGCGGAGTTCAGAGTAAAAATGGGTTTAAAAGAAATGTGCAAATATGTGCAGCAGTCTGGGAAAACCCGTCACATGGACAAACTGTGACTTCTCTCTTTTATTTATTTTTTTTTAATTTTTTTTTTATAAACTATTTATAGCTTTGAAAAATAACAAAATGTTTCTCAGCCATGCACGGTTCACAATAATTTCACAAAAAAGGGGAATAAACTCATTTGTCAGACTTTATTCTATCCCGGCTTCCTTTTACATTTATAACCTGATCTACTGTCTGGATTTTTGGCAGTAATTGTTTTAAGTAGTTCAGGAAGTGAGTTCTCACTCCTCCTCCTCCTCCTCCTCCTCCTCCTCCTCATCATCATCATCTAGCATCTATCTCATCACTTGATGTAAAAGAAGAATCCCATAGAGCATCTAAAATACAATTCTCATCATCATCATCATCATCATCATCATCATCACTTCGCTCCACTGACCTCTTCATGCTAACATCAGTGACAATAATAACCGCGTCGCTCCCTCACCCCTTTGCCTTAGTTATTAATCCATTTTTACTCGGCCATTTAAACACTTTAACACTGCTGTCACTCGCACAGAGTGTGTAAGAGTGTGTAAGAGTGTGTAAGTGCTCTCCTCCTCTCTGCTGTAGTCTGATGGAGCGATGGCATTATGACATTATGACAGCCTCGTTCTGAATTGTTTAGGCTTACTGTACGTACGTCTGCTTCATTACGGCACAAACTGTGAAACGGTACACGTGCGGTGACTACTCAGGCTTTAGACCGCTTTATACAGACTTCCCGCTCTGCTTATTGAACCGCGTCCTTATCAGACCTGTGACTCACAGGTAAGGTATTGATTTGATTCGATTTTTTTTTCCCCTTTGCGACTTTCAATTTGATTTATTGTCCGTTGATTTGTCTCACAAGCAGCTATATTTCCTACAGGCTTTGAAGTATTAAAACCAACCGAAAGTATTTAATAAAAACCGTGATGCTGTGTAACTTGTGGTGCTGTTTGATTAAATGTAACAGGTACATTTACATTTAATGAATGTGGGGTCAGGGGTAGCTCAGTGGTTAAGGCATTGGCCTACGGTTCGGAAGGTCCCAGGTTCAAGTCCCACTACCATCAAGTTGTCCCTGTTGGGCCCTTGAGCAAGGCCCCTAACGCCAACTGCTCAGATGTATAATGAGATAAAAATGAAAAAATCTTTCAATGTTAGACCATTTAACATCTGTACGTTAAACGAAATAAAGTATAAAGTGCGAATCAAATCGTTTCGGTTACTGTACGTTGCGAGATTCCTTTCCATGAAATGTTGCAGTTCCTCTATGATTCTACAGGTGGTGCTCTAACTATTCACACATTGGCAGGCAGCACAGTGGTGCCTAAAAAATAATAAGAATATCACATTGGGATGCTGAGAAAATCGTGATACGAACACAATTGCGATACAAATCGTATCGGCGGGGAGAGCCTGGGACCCTGGTGATTCCTGATCGTTTAGGGGCTCATAAGGGAAAAATAATCAACAACAGCTCGACTGTTTACACAGTGTGATCTGTGCAGGC
>CM059220.1:1656645-1671645 GCA_030347435.1 Clarias fuscus | reverse complement strand
AGAACATCATTTGTGTGAATCTTTAACATGACAAACAGATAAACTTCCTGTTTAACCCTGGTGTGACCCCCCATACAATCCTTTTTTTTTTTTTTTTTTTTAAATAAAACTTCAAGCTTCATGCTTGTAGATGTTAATTAAATTGTGGAGAACAAATAATAAGGAGAAATTAACGCTCATTGTATTTTGCACTGTGCTGATTATAAGTCATCAGCACTGATTTACATCCTACAGCAGAAGGTCATTTCTGCCACAAATGAACATTAGACCTACCGCTGTTACAGTCCGCCGGTACTCGCGACTACTGCAGTCCTGGATTCAGCACACCTTTTCTTTATATACTTAATGATTGACAATGCAAGGAGGGAAAAAAAAAAAAAACCCTGTTTCACAAAACCCTGCAGTCTGTAGTGCATGCATAGTCGCTCCTGGGCCGGGCATGTCTGCTGAAATTACCCTTTTGTGCAATTGAATTAAAATGTCTTTTATCCTTTGTGCAATGACAATTTGATTAGTAATGGAAAGAAATAAGTCACGTTAGAAAGGAGCTAAAGGAAGGAAACACAAGGTTGCCAGACTTCAGCAAAACTCTGAAAAACTGAATCGAAAAAGGAAAATGAAAACCATCCATCTATGACGGATACAAATATCAGGTTAATCCTACCTGAAGTAGGCTTTTTTGATCAACATCAGGTATAGACATTACCCTCTCCATAATTCAGATATTTTTCACTTCACAACAAAATAATCCGCCATAACATTAAAACCACCTAGGTTTTGGTTTCTTCGTGAGCCAACGGGGTGGCCCTGGCCCTTCGGGGCGTGACTCTGCAGGGCCTCTGGACGTGTGGCCGGTATTGACTTTTTTTCGTCCAGTTGTGCTGCATTGGCTTTTCTGTGGGATCAGACTGGAAGGGCTGGCCAGTTTACTGGTATCTAACTGGTAATCAGTGTTAATGTGTTAGTGTTACCTGGTGCTAATGTGCTGATTATTACTACAGTTTTGAGATTAACAAGATCACTTCTAATGTACGACATGTATAAATATAAATATACAGGGGGCGCAAAAATGGGGTATGCAGTATATGCAGTGCATGGGGGCGCCACACGGAGGGGGGGCGCCATTGTGAAAGAAAAATCTTTGAAAATTGTCTTTAATAAAGCTTTTAAAATGTTTGAAAAATTATATTTGTTACGAGACTACTTCTGTTTAGCATTTTAAACGAGTAAAATTAAATAAATAAATTATATATATATATATATATATATATATATATATATATCGATTGGGCCCCACCCCCCTATAGTAGCCAGTCACGTATGCAAAATGGACAGAAGAGGGAAGACCAGAACTGACGCGCAGAACAGAAAAAGAAGAAAAGAAAAAGAAAAACAGTGTCTTGGTAAGCTTGACCTATCATAAGTTCATCAACATTTAACGTTATTGCCAGCGAGGCTGAGCATAGTTACCGTCCGTTAATATCAAATCATTATTCCTGAAAAAATAGGCGTTTGGTTTTAAAAAAATTTTTTACTTCTTGTTAAAAATGTTAACTGAGGTTCTCACCACCAAGAACAACCAAGTTATTGGAGCTCTTGCCTTGTCCTCTCAGTTCGTTATGTTCAGTCCAGGGGCGCAATAAATGCACGATTTTTTTCTTCTTTTTTCCGGGAAAGCCCTGCTGTGTAACCAGAACGAGACGAGCGTATGGATCCTCTACACCTTCATTCATACAGTATTCGAGACCCTATTGTAAGCTTTTTGTAAACAGGATTCTCAAAACAGCTTGAAAAACCACAAAGTTTCTAAAAAATAATGCAGTTTAAATGTATTAATGCGTGAGCTTTTTTTCTATTTCTGTTGTAATAACAGTGCTAATGAAATGACATCACTGTTTAGCAAATACAGTCATTTTAATGCTTTGTAAATGAGTGTTCATAAAAAAGACGAAAATGGTGTCCAGAGCAGGTGAAGAGAACAGGTGGAGCTGCCACACAGGACACTATGACTTAAAGGGCTCATGAAATACATTTACCATTTTAATGTGTTTTCTGATGTACACATACAGTAAGTTACAGTTTTTTTGTGCACCAGAATTACAAAATGTTTTTTATAGTGCACTGACCTCTTATTTGTCAAAAAAAAATCAAGTAAAATTGAATTCATCTTGTCATGACCACTTTAAACAATATAAAAAATAAAAAAAATTGGGCTTGATGATTTAAGGTATATATTTAGTGAAATATTTGGTTCATTTACTCAGCCATGAAGATGAGGAGGACAATGAAGCAATGATAGAAAATGAGTTCAGAGCAGGTGAAGAAAGCAGGAAGGTAAAGACCAGACAGGATTTTATGACTTACACGATATTAAGAAACATGCAGAATAAGTTATTGTAGCCTTAAGAAACAAAGTTTTTGAAACTTCTATTTTGTTTACTCAGTAGTGAAGATGAAGATACGCCAAAATCTAAGCAACCCATGATCTTGCATACCCCTCAGCAAATGTGCAGTTGCGCCCCTGTAAATATACACAGGGTGTTATGACTGTTCAAGGTGACGAAGAGAAATATATTTTCGGAAGAATTGTTCCTTGAATAACGACCAGAAAAATTAAGTTTACAGGGAAAAAAAAACCGAGTGGAATATATCATCAAACTGCACTCAGTGAATATAGAAGCAGCACCAGATCCTCTATTACAAGGTCATCCAGCCAGCAAGCCAGTGTGTGTGTGTGTGTGTGTGTGTGTGTGTGTGTGTGTGTGTGTGTAAGCAGTTCAGGTTCACCGGGGCTCACGCTGTGGGAAGCAGTAAACTACCTCTGAAAAACACTTATCTGTGACCTTGTGCTGCTGTTTCCTTAAAATATTGAAGCTTTTATGTGTGTGGATTAATCTTAAACCAGAGTAGGTTCAGGATTAGTGAGTGCTCTACTGTAGTGAAGAACCCATTTTTCAGCCTAGTGAAGTATGGGGATCCTGACATCTCTTTAACAGAAGCTGATAATCAGTAAGGCAGCACTCCCGAATGTTCAATACGCACAGTGTTATGTTAGAGTGCACTCTTCTAGTGTCTTAATCATAAGTGTCAGGGCTGAATAATCCTCGCTCGAGACTGAATTAAATGCCAGGCTGTTTTCCACACCAGCCATCTCAAAGGTCCTTAAAAGAGCTTGAAGCTCATCAGCTTCTGACACAGGAGTCACTTGTGTGTTATATAGACAGTATCTGTCAGGGTGGTGCTGAACTGGGACCGGTTAACATCGTAGGTCCAGGTGAAGTGTACGCATCCACAACAAGAGCACAATCTGAATAACATAGTCGACCCAAGCCTCGTCTGTCATAGGTGTGTAATCAAGGAGCGAAATGTATTTATATGTGTGTGTGTATGTGTGTGTGTGTTAAAAAGCGAAGTGTGAAACGTAAAAAGCGAGGTGGGGGGAGGGAGGAGGAGTTTTACTGTGTAAGACGAGGCGAGGGAAGGGGCTAATTCCACACACACACACACACACACACACACACACACACACACACACACACACACACACACACACACACGCACGCACACACAAATACACGGTGTCTGCGCGCACAAACGGAAACACTTATCTGTTGGGATTTATTTTAACTTTTTTTAAAGGTAAAGTGCAGGGTAATTTGTTTTAGTTTTACTTTATATATTGTATTAATTATCTTTCTGTATTTATTTTTTTGGGCTGTGGAACGAATTATTTGAGTTTTCATTATTTCCTATGGGAAGGGGTGATTTGGTTTACAAGTGTTTTGGAATACGAGTCTGCTTCCGGGATGAATTATGCTCGTAATCCAAGGTTCCACTGTACACGGTAATAGCAATCCAGTTGCACTGAATGCTGGATGAATGTGCAGGAAGAACCAGGAAGTGACCCGGGCGTGGACATGCTAGCAGAAATATACAGTGCATCTCAGAACAAAATATTTGTATATTTGTATATTTGTAATTTAATTCATTAAGTGTTTTTTAAAAAGTAAATTACTATTCATACAGAATGGGGAAGACTGCTGATCTGACAGCTGTCCAGAAGGTGATCGCCGGGTAATGTGTGGTAGGAAAAGGTGCAACAGGGATGACCGCAAGCTTAAGAAGATTGACAAGCAAAGCCGATTCAAGAACTTGGGAGAGCTTCACAAGGAGTGAAGAGAGGCTGGAGTCAGTGCATTAAGAGCCACCACATACAGATATCTTCAGGAAATGAGCTGTAATTATTGCAGTCCTAGTATCAACCACACCACTCCTGGACCAGAGTCAACATCAGAAGCGTCTGACCTGGGCTAATGAGAACAAGAACTGGACCGTCGCTCAGAATTTTTGAAATTTTGTATTTCATTTAGAATTCAAGATCCCAGAATGTGAAGCAAGAGAGGAGAGGCACAGAATCCAAGTTGCTTGAAGTCCAGTATGATGATGCGAGGTGTCATGTCGTCTACTGGTGTTGGTCCACTGTGTTTTTATTAAGTCCAAAGTCAATGCAACATTTCCCATTGGATTTTAAAGCTCTTCATTCTTCTGTCTGCTGACAAGCTTTATGGAGATGCTGACGTCTCTTTCCAGCAGGACTTGGCACCTTCTCACACTGCCAAACCCACTAACTGGTTTGTTGACTATGATGTTCCTGTGCTTGATTGGCCAGACAACTCACCTGACCTGAACCCTATAGAGAATCTATGAGCTACTGTCAAGAGGAAGACGACCTCAAAGGATGATAGCAAAGCAACTTGGTCTCAGGTCCCCCTGCCTCAGACGTGCCACATGCGGATCACCTCCATGCCAAGCTGCATTGGTGCAGTAATTCATGCCAAAGGAGCCCTGACCTTATTATTGAGCACATAGATGAATTTTTTTTCAGAATTTCTGTATTGTGAAATTGTTTTGATTCTTTTTTTTTGTAATTTTTTGTTTTTAATTTTGAATTATTGTAATATAGTAATGAATTTGCAATATATGAGAGTTTCACTTTTTAAATTAAATAATGGGGGAAAAAAATTTTTTTTCATGATACTCAATGTTTTTGTCCTGCACTGTAGTCAATTAATTTGTGTAGATATTTGTTGTGTAGTTACATAAGCTTATCATAACTTATTTTATATTATCTTACCTTATAGATGCTTATTTAGCTTAGACTACTGTACATTAGCTTTTCTTAGCTTACAGTATATCAGCTTATGTCTGAACACTAAGGAGTGTAACTTATCCTTCCAGGAACTTTACAGAACCTGCACAAGATCAATAATCACCTTTTATTAATAAAAACATTCTGTAGTTGTCTATAACCTTATAGTTGCTAGTTAACAAGCCATCAGTAAAACATCCCAAGAGAAATATTGAGATGTTTTATCACAGCGCCGGGCCGAAAACAGAAAACGTACCGGCCGTTAATGGTTTCTGGCTTCTGCCCCACACTTACGGAGCTGCTTTACCAAAGTGTCGGTTGTTTGTTAAGGTGATAAAAGATTCCTTAACACATACTGTATAAGCTATTTAAGGGAACGTGTGTGCGTGTGCGCTATCTCGTCCTAATCTACAGTATGCTTGATCCAGAAATAAACACTGTACATTGTGCTCTGTTGGAAGAACTGGGTTTTGTTTCTCAGTAACTGCACAAATATGTACAGTGTGTGACACAGGCAAGGTTCTTAGCGCTTGTGCACTAGAAATGAATCTGATAGCATGTAGCTTCTACAATGCACTTATAGTATGTTATTAGAGCATTAAATCGCAAATGTCAAAAATGAGGTCCGGTTAAAAACATGGTGGTTTCCCGAGGTTGAAATGCATCGTTAAGATGTTTCTTCCTGACCCACCGCATGACTGTTGCTGTCCCACTTTCCATTACACATCATGATGATCTGGCGCAGGTTTTTTAACACCTGATGCCGTTCCTGATCCAACACTCCTTATGTATCTGGGCACTGGCTCATGTGCTGTGTGACATGCTAATATAACCGGTGTTTAATTAATTCCTGGATATACTGTATGTGTGTATGTATCATGTATCAAGCTTTCACCTTGTGATCACATAGGGTGCGAAGCAAAGCACAAACGTGCCAATGAACGTGCTGATCTTCCTGGCTGCTCGCTGCCGTCGCCGCCTCTGTTCCTCCAGACATCTCTGACGAACGCTGCAACACCACACACACACACACACACACACACACACACGCACACGCACACACACACGTGTTAGACTGGGGTGGGTGCAGTTATTTGAAGGAAGAAATGTGTGAAATATGATTCATAGATCCCCAAAAATTTAAACAGCATATATGTTAATATTCATTAGAGGGATGTTAATTCAACGCATTCATTTATTCAGATCATTTTAATTTTATTTGAGGCTTTTAGATAGAATTTGATTGAACAGTACTCAGTGCATGTAAAATCGAAAAAACCTGCTCCTCTACTAACATCCTCCAACAGATGATGCTATGAATAGTTGGGGAGGATCGGACGGTACACACGACCTGATACAAGCAGGTGCTGAATAAGGAGCGCGAGTACAGAGCGTCTCATGAGTACCGAGCAGTAAGCGTGAGGAGCTGGAGTGAGCACTTCACTTCAGCGAGCACTGAGCGCTCAGCAATATACAATATACACAGCGCCTCGATGCATTTTTAATGCATTACGCTTGTTTTTGCAAGCTTGTTTTTCAGGTCAGCCATCCTTCAACAACATGCGATCCTGCTAACAGCAACGCTGAGACCCCGGCTGATTAATACTAAGTAGGTCACTCGTGTCGGTATCAATAAGTCCTGACAAAACGTGTCCTCGTACTCTGTATGAAATGAATGCTCTCCTCGCTCGGTTACGATGGCAGACCGTAGGCACTTTTGTTGCACTAAATGATGTCTAGACGTGTTCCACTCCAGCACTCTCGGGGCAAGCATGCAGTTATGAAGACTGTGTGCTGGAGTTAAGAGCATACACCCTGCTAGCGCACAGCTCATCCCCCTGTCCCCTCAGGACTCTGGGGTCATAATGTAATGTCAATTTAACAGGTCCTAAAAACCGAAAAAACAACAGGGGCATCTTGCATTACTCAATACACACGTGATAAACACACACGTGATGCGCTCGAACCCACAACCTCTTTAAATTCCTTACACATGATTGGAAAGATTCATTTTTGTTTTGCTCATTAATAAGATACGGGATGTTTACCGTAATTATGAGCCAATATGGCGGTTAGCACTGTCGCCTCGCACCTTCAGGTTCCGGGTTCGATTCCCACTTTGGGTCTGTGTGCATGGTGTGTGCAGGGGGTTTGCATGTTCTAAACGTGCCTGGTGGGTTACTCTGTGTTATCGGGTTTCCTACCACACTCCAAAGACGTGCAGATTAGGCTAACTGGCGTTCCTAGATTGCCCGAAGTGGGTTTGTCCAGAAAGTTCATGCACTTTCCAAGATCTGCTGCTCTTCCACTACACTACACTGCTGTGACATAAGGGGTCTAGTTCTATGAGTTTGCAGTGATGTGCAGGCCGCCCTTACCTGGGATGAATGTCCACGAGCAGCACGAGAGTCTGCATGGTGATCACGTCAATGCGCTTGCAGTGGAAGCGCGCCACTCGGAGCACTTTGAGGTAGGCGACGCACAGCACCACGAGCGACAGCAGGAAAGTGAGCGCGTGAAAGGCGACTGTGAACGCGGCAAACGGCACGCTGGAGGCGGCGGGGTCAGTGGCGTCGCCGGCGACAGCAGTGCCACGCAGTGTGCATGACGCATAGAGTGCATGGTAGCCGTGCCAGGAGAGACAGGCAGCCACCGCCGCGAAGCACGCCGAATGTGCCCAGGCGTAGGTGAGCACGAGTGCGGCATCCCGATGGCGCACCCTGGAGCGGTAGCTGAGAGGGAAGACCACCGCCATCCAGCCGTCCACGCTGAGGGCGGCCACTGTCAGCATGGTGTTGGCGCTCAGGAAGGTCTCGAGGAAGCCGGCCACGCGGCACAGCCCGTCACCCCCCGGCTGCGCGTGGCCCGCGAGCGCGAGCACTGTGAGAGGCATGTTGGTGACGGTGAGCAGCAGGTTGCACGTGGCCAGGTTTAGTGTGAACAGGCCAGCTGCGCGCTTTCTGATCTCGGGGCTGCAGGCGAAGCAGATCAGCACGAGTGCGTTGGACAGCAGCGAGACCGCGAGCACGGCGAGCACCGCAATACACGCGAGCACATCTGCCAAGTGCATGGCACCGCTCAAAAGTCACTGCACAAGAGTCTCTTAATTACGGAACAACACGAGGGCATGTTTTATCACCAGGCACGAGACTCTTCCCTGCAGACGGGCGTCACACGGTGTGGCATCAGAATGTCCGTTTCAAAGTAGGGTGGCATCACACGGCTCATTTCCAACTCCCCTGACAGTGTTCCCTGTGTGTGGCACGACACATTTTGTTGCACTGTTTGTTACAGAATGGCATCACTGTAAAAGCACAGACTTCTTAGAATGTTCCTAAAAGAAGGGCATGCCACTTCTTACTGCACGGTGGCATCGGACAGAATGGCATCACGCTGTTCACTAGAAAACCTGTTCGGATCAACGTGTCATCATGCAGGATGAGATCACACTGTTTGTCACAGATGGAAGGACATGTCACTTTTCACTGCATGGTGACATTGCCGAGTTTACTGCGGAATGACATGGGACGGGATGGCATCATGCCGTCCGTTAGAAAACCACTTCATGCAAGTGTTCAGTCCCGAGTGGCAGCATCACGCAGTTCATTACAGGATGGCATCACACTGTTCAGTGTAAAAGGACAGACTTCTTAGAATGACATCACGCTGTTCCTTACAGAAGGGCATGCCACTTTTCACTGCATGGTGGCATCATGAAGGATGGCATCAGGCTGTGCGTTAGAAAACCACTTTACACAACTGTTCAGTCCAGCGTGGCATCACGCGGTGCGTTACAGGCTGGCATCGCGTCTTTTCACTGTGAAACGACGCCGGATTTCTCCACAGCATGGCACGGTCCTGATGCAGGTTTCAGGGTTCAGACCAGGCGAACTCATGCCGCTGTGGCGCTCAGGATGCTGCTTCCTCCACGCGCCTGTCACTCAGGGGACGTCCCTCCTCCTCTCTTCCTCTCCAACAACTTATCCATCATTAGGAGTTCCACTGGCTATACTGTCTTACTCGATAAAAGAGAATTCCAGCACACACACACACACACACACACACTCCGTACACACACACACTCCTCACTCCTGTCCACTTTCCGCCGGTTACCTCCCGTCCGTCACGCGCGCACGATTCTATAGTACAAGAGCGGAAGCCCGGATGTCGGTGAGGTTTAAATCCCCGCTCGTGTCGATCGTCGCTTCTTAGCGCTGCTGTGTTTTGTTTCGCCGCACGTGCATCTCCGCTGTTCCGGCGCAGAGGAGACGAAGCGCGAGCGCACCGAGCTGACTGATGCGCGCGCTCGGCGCACTCCCGTTACTGACGAGGAGGATCCGGAAAGGAGTCGGTTCTTTTATTTCTGAACGACTCTCTTAAAAAAAAAGACTGAATCGTTTTGTCTTTAACGGGTCGCGTGTTTATTATTATTATTATTATTATTATTATTATTATTATTATTATCACCACTTAGGTTCTTATCTTTTCTTTGATTATTAGACAAAAAGCTATTATTAAATTATTATACATAAATATTAATTTATTGTCCAACTAGGGACAGATGAGACCAATTTAATATTATTAAAAATAAAAGTTATTATTATTATTATTATTATTATTATTATAGTCACTTAGGTTCTTATTTTTCTTTGATTATTTGAATGAAAAGTAATGTTATAATATTTATTGATTTATTAACTATTGAAGTTGATATTATTCAAATTATTATTATTATTATTGTTATTATTATTATTATTATTATTATTATAGTCACTTAGGTTTTTTTTCTTTGATTATTAGACAAAAAGCTATAATTAAATTATTATACATAAATATTAATTTATTGTACAACTAGGTACAGAGGAGGCCAATATTATTTAATTAATATTATTAAAAATAAAAGTTATTATTATTATTATAGTCACTTAGGTTCTTATTTTTCTTTGATTATCTGAATTAAATGTAATGTTAGAAAATATATTAATTTATTAATTATTGAAGTTTATATTATTCAAATTAAAGATATTATTAGTAGTAGTAGTAATATTACTACTACTACTATAAGTAGTAGTATTATAGTCACTTATGTTCTTATTTTTTCTTTGATTATTGTAATTAAAGTTATTAATATTAAATGTATTAATGATTGAAGTTAATTTATTTATTAATTATTGAAATTAATTGGCACCCTGTCCAGGGTGTACCCTGCCATGTGCCCTAAGTCTCCTGGGATAGGCTCCAGGCCCCCCGTGACCCTGAATACAGGATTAAGCGGTATAGATGATGAGTGAGTGAGAATTATTGAAATGAATATGAATATAATTAAAGTAATTATTATTATTATTATTATTATTATTATTATTATTATTATTATAGTCAATTAGATTTTTTTTCTTTGTTTATTAGAGTTAAAGTTTAAGCAGGACATTATGGAGGACAGTGTGCAGTGACCCCCTGCAGACTGTAGATGTGTTCAACTCGGTCCTGTAGTGATGAATCTGAATCAGAGAAGTCATCATGTGAGTAATGTGGAACTACATGTGAGGGGGTGAGTGTGGTGTGGGGGGGGGGGGGAGTGTGGGGGGGATGTAAAAGGTCAAACATCATGTCCTCGATAAACACGTAACGCCATGTGAACAAATGTACTGTATTTATCTTTTGGTTTGTATGAGCTATTCAGAGTTAGTGAATCATATATTTAATGAATGAATATAAGATATAATAAATAAAATTAAGTATTTAAAATAATATTTTAATTTAAAATGATAAGAAATAAAAAATAAAATGTAAATAACATATAAGATTTTTTTTTTAATGTGTGAAAAAAAATATGATCTAAAAATATCATGTCTTATATCATGGGTCAAAACATCACCACAAAATAAATTAATCATGTTTTATATATATATATATATATATATATATATATATATATATATATATATATATATATATAAAAGAGATTTCCTGTGTATTATATGACACCACGGATCCTCCTCTAAAGGTCCATTATCCGCTTCAGCATTATTTCAGACGCAGCTTGGCAGTGAAATGATCTGAACTGATTTAAAACCAGCTCGTCGCATTTATAGCTAAACAAAAATAACATGCGCTGGGGCTGTCGTTGAATTTATTCCAGCGTTCCCCTGGCAGGACGACTTGGCTCTGATCTGTGAGAAAAAGAGACGCGATACAACAATGACATGAGGGCAGGGCACGCAAACAAAAACAACTTTACACTCCCAACATACCCACACTCATGCCACACTATACAGTACATACGTACAGGACCAGTCATGAGTTCAGACACACCTTCTAATTCAGCAATTTATCTTTAGTGATTTATTTACTACATTCTACAACTATAATGGAGAGTTCAAAATTATGAGATAACACATATGCAATTATGTAATTAAGTACCAGCAACCGTCAGATGTTATTGTGAGACATGAAGGTCGGCTGTTCTGGAACAGTCCTCACAAGAACAGTATCGTGTCGAGTGTGTTTGTAAACCCCATCAAACTCCACGATGAAACTGTCTCTCATGAAGACCAAAACTTACTGCTGCAGAGGAGAAGTTTCATTTAGAGTCACCAGCCTCAGAAATCTCCAATTAACCTCAAGCGGCACCTCCCATTAGAGCCGTTATGAAGCTTTTAATAAGATGGTGCCGAGTGACACTGTCATGCTGTCTGTTGTCGAGAGTTCCCGCCGTTCTGGTAGTGTACGGTGTCAACAAATCGCAGTCGCAGGAGTCTGCAGCAAACTTTGTTCCAGGATATGGTTGAGATTCTGCGTGAATGATATGAACACAGGCTACAGCAGGGCGCCGCGCACACACTTCCAACACTTACATTACACACACCGTGATAATTCAACACGCTAATAGTGTGTATGTTAGCTTCTTTCAGGAGAAAAAAAAAACTCGACGAGGTAATATTGTTCGTCTTTTCATTTCAGTACTGTGGTCTCTCTGCAGCGCTCACGCCATGTACAGGGTCGCGCGGGCCTGAAGACTCTCCACTTTGGGCACAGGGCAGGGTGCACCCTGAGCCCAGACTCATTCAACCTAATCTCCATGTCCTTGGACTGTGGGACGTAACCCACGTACCCGGTTGAGAACTTAAATTAAATCCTTGTTGCTGGAAGTGTAAACGCCTCTGTGTTAACCGTTTGTCTCTTGGGCTCATTCAAGATTCAAAGAACTTTATTAATCCCAGAGAGAAAATGCTTTAGACTCCTTCCGTAAATGTTAAAGAACACTTTACATTTCCTTATTAGCCGTTGCTACAAAAACAGTAAAGTATCAGAATAAGCAGATTAGTATAAACCCGCCCTGCTGTCAGAGCCGCTGGTATGAAATGTAAACCAGTACCTTCAGACCAGTAGGTTGTGATGAGTAAGCTCTGAGGCACTGATGGGTGGGAACGGGAATATTTTTTTCTTCCGCAGTATGTGGTGTAAAAACATCATGGCTGACCCTCCATGCATGAATGAGTGCACCAGCCTGTCCATACATTACTAAAGCGGCCTCAACGCCATGCCAGACTGACTCACAAGTCTCCGATTTTCCCACAGCCAAAGATAACGGGGTCAACCCACTCTAGCCTTTCCCATAATTCCCTCTTGCTTCCCAGCATGCACTTATCAGGCTAAGTCCAGACAGGCTGGAACGGCAGCTAATACGTTTAATACTGCAATTCTTCAGTGATTTAGGAGAGAGAGAGAGAGAGCCAGAGACAGAGACAGAGAGAGAGACAGAGACAGAGAGACACAGAGAGAGAGAGAGAGAGATTAACTTTTCTTTGCCTGCTTACAATTTTGTGTCGTAAATATAAATATAATATAATCATACATATTTCAACTATAAGCTGTACCTGTCAAAAGTTTGGACACACTTTCTTCTTCTGTAAAACAATCCTGAAAGCATCTGCTAACATTTGCCTTTAAACTTTGTCTGCTTTATGTTGTCGTCTAAATATACAGGATCAAAAAAATAATAATTATACACACTTCAGGAAAAAGAAAAACGCGTATAAATATTTGAATGCTAAATTTATTTCTATATGTATTGATCTAGATATATATGATAATATTATTCATATAATATTAATATAATATACATCATACATTTATCTTTTCCTGGAGTGTGTATAATTTTTTTTTTTTTTTCCTGATTTGCTTTGGGAGACACAATACTGGACAGGATTGGGAATGAGCACATTCGAGGGACAGTGCAGGTAGGACGGTTTGGGGACAAAGTTAAAGAGGCCAGATTAAGATGGTTGGGACGTGTGCAGAGGGGGGATGAGGGGTGTATCAGGAGGAGAATGTTAGAGACGGAGCTGCCAGGCAGGAGGACAAGAGGAGGTTTATGGATGTGGTGAGGGAGGACATGAAGGAGGACATGCAGGAGGTTGGAGTGACAAGGAAAGATGTGAAAGACAGAGTTAGATGGAGACAAAGGGTCCGCTGTGGCGACCCCCAACGGGAGCATCCGGAAGAAGAAGAAAAAGAAGAAGGAGGAGAGGAGGAGAAGGAGGAGATGTTGTGTGTTAAACCAGAGCGCTGTATAATCCTGAATTCTGATTGGTCAGTTCGTGTTTCTGTAACATGTATAGAAGACATGTCAAAGTCTCGAGTGTAACTGTAACTTTATGTTTTCTGACATCCTCAGTGTACAGGGTGTTCGTGGCTGTGAACAGGAACTCGTTTTACAGACGTTCCACAACATTAAATGTTAAACTAAGTGGATAAATAAGTAATAAAATACCAATGTTCGGTAAAGTGTTATCATAAAACACTTCAGGGTGTGCTGTGAAAATCAATAACTTCAGGACAGTAACAGGTCAGGAACTCCGCTTCATCACACCACATCGCTGTTGATCGGTTTACTCTCGACGCGGAGACGTTTATTCCGTACAGGATGTATAAACCAGACCGTACAGCAGTGGAAAAGTTGTATTGCTGCATAAAATGCATGTAAGGATTAACACAGGGAGAGACGAGTGTTTCCCACTTTAATAATCACGGTGATCGTCACTGATCGTCTTGAGCTCCTGATGATTAGTAATTATTCTCCTCGTACATTAGTAATAATCCTCCACAGCGCCGCACATCAGATCAGAGCATCGCCGTGATGAAAGAAAATCTGAGCTCATCAAAGTCTCCAAAGATTTTTCCTTTCAACATAAAGCTTCATATGTTCTGATCCGTTTCTGATGATGATGATGATGATGATGATGATGATCTCTAGCCAGTTGTACCAGTTGACCTTTAGCTCAGTCAGGGTGTAAATCTGATCTTAAACCATGAGCTGAGCTGATAGAAAATTCAATAAAGAACTTTGGATGCATTTAACTGGGACTGTTTAAAGAGTTTTGCTACATTAATTTATCAAATTTGAATGAAAAATGACTACTTCACACATTAATACTCGAGTTACAACTTCTTTTCTTTCACATAAATATATTTTTGGCTTCCAATTTTCAAAAGAATTGTTGAAAAATTATTTCCTCTAAACATTATCTGCAGGGTCGCCCAAAAAAGTCCAGTAATTTTATTGGAAACCAGAATAAGTACCTGTAGCTGATGGTTAAAGAGTTTGTATAGAAGGAGTTAAAAAGTTAAATCTAATAATAATCTGCTGATCTTTAATGTAATGAGTGATATTATTATTATTATTATTATTATTATTATTATTATTATTTGAGGTTGAAGTCCACGTCCATGTCTGTGTGTCTCTCTGTACAGCAGAACTCTCTGTCTCACTTATTAATACACAGAAATCACATTCTGTAAGGTCGAGTATCTGACGCCTTGTTTACACTAAGTTGTACTTCTTTGGTGCT